>PVIC010010676.1:0-43054 GCA_004025085.1 Thryonomys swinderianus
GCCTCTACCTGCCCTAGGAGGTCAACTTCCTGAAACAGGGTAAATCGAGCTCTGGAAGTGAGTTTGGAACCAGCCGGCCCTTACCTTGGTCTGCCACATTCTCAATATTGACTTTGCGCTCATTGGCCATGAAGCCGATGACAGAGAAGATGACGAAGCCAGCAAAGATGCTTGTGGCACTGTTGGTGCAGGTTACAATTAGAGTGTCCCTGAGAGGAAGAGACCAGAATTTGCCATTAAGGAGCCTTCTGAGAGGGAGAGGAGGAAAAACAAACAAAATATACCGTGCGTGTGCATGTGTGTGCGTGCATGTCCAGATATGTGCATGTTATCTCTGCCAGGTACTCACCTAAGGACACAAGCAGGACTTACCCAGACGCCCTTCGCCTGTCTTAGAAAACACCAAAAGCCTGAAACACCTGGCCCAACTGCCTGACCCGGGGCCCCCTGCTTAGTACTGGGTCTCACAGGATGCTGTCTAAACAGCAGCAGGGCGTCTGTGGCGGTCACAAAGCCAGGGCCCCTCTGCTCTCACGGGAGGCTGAGGGCCTGTAACTGAGGCTGCGGGGAGCATGCGACACCTTCACCAGCCAGGACCCAGAGCCAGAGCTGCACCAGAGCTGCGAATGAGCCCTCTACACTCTCTGGTGGACACTGCACCTCCCAGAGCCTCAGCACCAGACTTCGGGTACCCACTCCCTCCCTCACTGCAGTCCTCCCCTTGGCTCTCATCTTCCCGGGGCTGTTTCTGCTGCCTGGAAAGTGCTGCTCCGGGACCTGCACACCTCCTCAGTGGAAATCTCACGCTGAGAGGCCACTGCTTACCTGTGGCCCTTCCTCTAAGCTGTAGTGATGCTTGAGGAAAGCCTGACCTTTGGCCAAAGTCCCTGCAGTACCAAGTGAGTGAGTGGAACCCGGTTGCAGTTGCTATGGACTAATTATCCTCCCAAGCGTGGCCTGGGCTCCTAGACCTGGTTGCTAGGACTGCTGCCTATGCGACCTAGAAAACACGAGCTGCAGCTGCCCTAAAAATAGGAGCAGGGGTGCGCTGCTCCGGAGCTGGGCCAGCGGGGTGGGAGTCCGAGGACACGCTCTGTGCTAACAGGAGCGGCGCTCACTGCGGTCAGCGCTGGCTCCCATCACCGCCTGTGCTCCCGGCAGTGTTAGTGTGAAGCGCCCGGGACACTGCGAGCTACGTCCAGATGCCAGACTGTCCACGGCTCAGCGGCTGGGCACTGAGCCTTCGCTCCTGTTCCATGTCCTTCTTAAAACTGAATCAATAAGCCTATTGTGACCTGACCTGTGAAATGTGACTCTCTGAACCCGAAACCACACCCATGATCCGACCCCTCCACACCTCAATCTTAAACCATTTGGGGACAAGGACACATATCAGATGTTTCTTCCTTGTTCTTGGCTCACATACATTGTTTTAAAAATAGCAACAGCAGTTGCAATTTACTGAGATCTACGGGGTGCAAAGCACCACTCTGAGAGCTTTGCAGACATCAGAGTTCACCCCTCAACCATCTATGACAATTGGTGTCTAATAGACAAAACAATGGGCCCTCAGAGAGCGAAGAAGCTGTCCTAACAACCAGGCTTTTCAGGCCTAGGGTGTGGTGAAGTCATAACCAAGTCACCTGTCAGGCTCTTTCTTCTACGTGATGCCACCTTTCCTATAGGGTCTCTAGAAGAATATTCGTCAAGTGATGGTGACCATACTTCATAAGTGATGTTATGACTCTGTATGTAGACAAGAAGACTCGCAGGAAGCCATCCCAGCACACAGGTGGCTGCACGTGGTCTCCAGAGGGGCTCAGTTACTGGCTCCCTAAGAGGCCAGTAAGACCCTGCTACAAGTTGGGGTGAGTCAGGAAGGCTGGGGTCCAGCACACAGCACCTTGGCAGGTCGCTTCTCCAGGATCACAGGCAACTCTCTGGCTCTACCACTTGGGAAGTGCAAAGGTGTGGCCTCCAGACTCTGCTAACTCCGTCCATTCTTCGGGCCCTAAACCTATGTTCACCAGCGCCCCCTGGAGATTGGAAGTACCTCCACGTACCTGTAGCAGTTGTTGTGGAATTTGTTGTAAGAAGAAAGCGTGATCAGACCTCCCCAGGCAGCAGACAGAGAGAAGAAAATCTGAGTAGCAGCATCTTTCCACACCTGGGAGACAAAGCAGAGGACAGTCAAGGTTGTTGAGAGGACGACCCGCCTTGGGGGAGGCGAGTGTCACGTGCCCAGGGCCGCCCGGACTTCCGGGAAAGAGCAGTTGGGGAGAAGACTACTTTGGATAGCAACATCAATGAGAAATGTACCTCACTTGTGCCTGAGGCTTAAGTGAATTAAATTACCCGAGAGATTTTTAACTCTGTCTAATCAAATGTAAGGAACTTGACAAATCATGTGCATACCTCATGCTCATATTTCTTCCACGTAAAACTAGATGGAAAGCGACAGCCCTTTTTTGGCTGACACATTCTCAAAGAACAGTCTACAACAATGAAATATAAGCATGGATACAAAATATATATTGATAATCCCTGTGGATTACAAATGCTAGTACAATCCTGAAATTCTATAGCCTTCTATATTCTATTCTAAATTCTATATTCTATTCTTCTGCTCTTCTTGAAAATACACCCGCTATCTGCCTGTCACCAGCCCCTGTGACATCTTGTTCAAAGTGACCTTCGCTTGCCTGGTTGACCTTTCTTTTACTCTGAAATAGTGCTGCAATCATAGTGGGACCGAAGAGCGAGCTTCCCGAAATTGCTTCTTCCTTGAGCGTGGTTCTGCTGCGTAATTCCTCCCTGGTGTCCTCATACAATCCCAGCTCACTCAGGAGTTTGAGCCATCGATTTAGGGTTCACATGATGGACCTCCTGTCGTCTCCTAAAATTCAGTCGGTTTTTAAATTGTTCCTAAAATACGCAAGACCAAGTACGAATGCACCCTGGCAAAGCCTGTGCCCACCCCCACATTCATTCCCAGCATGCCCTGAGACAGCTGGGGTTTGATTTATGGGAGGTTGGACATTACCTTCCTTTCTAAGGGAGGTATGGACCTGGTTGCCAGGTAATTGTATGACTTAGTTTCTGGCCTACTGTATGAAACTGAATGACGTAGAACTCCTGAGGTTTCTTTAAAAGCGAGGTCAGTACCTGTTTGTGTCCCCATCTTGCCCCCCTCCATGCCTGGAGCTCGAGCAGTTTCACAGCTGTTCACCAGGACGGCAGAGCAGGAGGGGCCTGGCTTCCTGATGATACCACGAAGCCGCTGGACTGTCCGTGGCCATCTACCACGGTGCCACGTGTGAAAAACTGAGGGTGGGGGGGACCTTCCTTTTGCTGCGGCTGGTTTTATCTGGAGATTTTCTGTACACCCAAACTCACCCGCAGCTGCGTTTGTCACATGCTCTGAAAAAGCAGACTTCTTTATGGTGGGTAAATGCACCTTCCACTAAACACGCCCTTACTTTGAGTTCTTTGAATAGGAATATCAGAGTAAAAGAAAGGTCAAGCGCTCGTGGATCCTGCCTGGGTGTGCTAAAGTATTCAAATGTGCCGGGCGGGTGGCTCACGCCTGTAATCCCAGCACTCGGGAGGCAGAGGCAGGAGCGTTGCTGAGTTTGAGGCTTGCCCCATGGGCTACATAGAGAGCTCAGAGCCAGCCTGAACTATAAAGCGAGACCCTGTCTCAAAAAAAAAAAAAAAGTATTCAAATGTGTCGGGAGTCTTTAACATAACAGCATTGCTTTCAGTTTCCCTAAGTGCTGTTATTTCCGCACTGCAGTCCTCTATCTCCCACACGCTGTAATTAAGAGCAGATAAGCAATGTGAGCTGGCCCAAGACTATTAAACACATCTCCTTCTTCCTCATCGGCGCGGCTGCAATCGGGAAGCTGGGCCGCTCCTGTTCTTTGTGTCCTGAGAGCTTAACATACCGAGCGTAACATACCCCCAGGCCTTGCAAGACAGACCTGGGGCTTCCCTGGCGAGCGAGGCGGCCACTCACCACAGCTCGAAGGACCATCCTGAGCGCCCCCCCCACCCCGTCCCAGCCGGCTAGAGAGGAAGTCGTGAGCCCACCGTGGCATCCGTGAGCTTCTCCCACTTGGGCGTGATGAAGTACCAGATCCCAGCCCCAGCTCCCGGCAGCGTGACTCCCCGGATGAGCAGGATCACCAGCACGACGTAGGGGAACGTAGCCGTGAAGTACACCACCTAGAGGACCATTGGGCGGAGACGCAGGGTGAGCGCATGCGCAGAACCTGTCCGCTACTATGCCCGCCCACAGGCCAGACCGAGCCGCCCGCAGGTACGCACTTCCTCCAGATCAGGGACTGAGGAGGACGCTGGGACTAGCTTGTACCCCGTCACCTGGTGGAGGCCCCTAATTCTACCATCAGAGCGGACTTCTTACGCCTTCCATCTCATATTATCACTTAATATATGCCGCGTGGCTATGTACCCGCGACAAAGCACTCAGCACTTCAGGTGAGAGATGCGCTGGAAACCGGGGAGCCAGGGAAGAGATGGGGCGCGTTGGGAAGGATGGTTGCTAAATGCCCATAGAGAGAGATGGGTGCCCAGGCAAGGCCCTGAGAACCTGGCAGAAACCTGAAGAAAACAGACATAGGCTAACAGGATATAGGAGAGGAGATGCCGGCAGCAGGAAGAGCCGGAATGACGGTCCTGAGAAGAGTGGGCGCCGGACTCCTCGGGACAGCGAGGTGCCCGGAAGAGGGGCCTGCAGACAGGAGGGGAGGAGCGGATCGCAGAGCAGAGTGGGACCTGCTCAGGGCTTTGGGGGCCAGGATGGGGACTAGACAGAGGAGCACCATGGCCCAAGAGTTTAACAGTGTCACCCAGTGCCACCTCACTCATGTACTGCAGGCCACCAAGGACAGCCGGGGCAGCAGACCAGGCAAACGATGGTAATGGCTTTGACCAGGATGTCACAGGGGCTGGTGACAGGCAGACCGCGGGTTTATTTTCAAGAAGAATAGAAGAATTTCCTGTCTTATGTGGTGTGAGGAGATGCTGGAGAGGTCAAGGTTCACTCTGGGTTTGGCCTCCACAGCCCAAAGGGCAGAGCTGCCCCTGGCTGAGACCGGAAGTGACTTTTGCATCTAAAGCCAACCGCTCAGTTACTCAAGGCCAAGCTTGTACTTTCTAGCCGAAGGGCCCCAGGATGAGCTGAGCCGCCACTGAGCAAAACATCTCTCTCCTGCCCCACAGCACAGCAGTCTGTCCTCCTCTGGGCACTAAGAGCTGGCAACGGTAGCGAGATGGGTGGGGACAGCAGCCCGCCCCACCCGCCAGTAAACCTGCTTTTCTCCTCCTGCTGGAGCCACGAGGGCAAGCCAAGCCCCTGTACAGAGACTGTCAGAGAACTCAAGGACCCCCGAGAGCTCGCAGAAACAGCCCTACCCTCTCTGGGACAGGAGATGCTACAAGAAAGGGTGTGGCCTTGGGGTCCTGGCCAGTCCGACCTCCACTCCCGCCCAGACTCCCTGTCCTGACGCTGAGATGAGTGTCCCCTCGGGCTGTTGGGGACACGTTAGGCGCTGCCCTCCTGGAGCTCCCTCTGCGGGCCAGATGTGTCCCTCAGTCCCATTCTGCAGAGGAGGCGGCTGAGGCTACGTGCTGTGTCTCGACCTGAACAGTAAAGGATTCTGGGGGCAGCAGTGACAGTGCCCAGCGGATACCCCATCAGGCTGGCTTCGCCCTGCTGCCACGACTTCCAGGCAGGGCCACCCCGAGGTCAGGTGCACTTGACCTTCCGGTGGCCCGCAGGTCGCCCCGGCCTCTGTGAGCCCCAGCTGCTTCCAGGCCTTGGTCCTGGAAGAAGCGATCAGCCATCTGTGGCTCCCGGGTCCCACCCCAGAAGAGCTGAGCTGAGCCTGCGGCGGGAGAGGAGGGCGCACACGTGAAGTGATGGGGTCGGTGGGATTTCAATCGGGGGTTCATCCAGCGAGCACCTCCAGCTGTATGTTCCCCTTGGTCCTGAAGTACTTTCCCACGATCAGTGTGTGTGTGACCCAGGGCGTGATAATACACAGTGACTCACTGCTTCTCTTGGCATTCCTCACGTTTAACAAATTCGTCTTTGGTTGGAAACCTTTCTGAATGAAGCAGGAGGAGAGGTTGGCAGGGTTAAAGGCACGTGTGCCACTTACAACTTTCTGCCCGACCGTGCCTCCCAGACGCACCGCCAAGGACCCCAGGTCAGGTGAAAGGCCTGGCTCTGGCGCCTTCCTAAATGCACAGGAGCAGAGCTGCTAGAATCTCAGAGAACTTTTCAGCCTGTGACCTGCAGATGCGGGGAACGAGCCCCCATACATCCTGTCACTTGCCCCGGGGCCTAGAGCAGAGACTCCCTAGCTGTGCGGGGTCCCGACTCTCACTGGGGACTTTCAGGCCGAAGACCTGCAAATAGTTTTCGCTCCCCCCACCCAGCTCCCTCTCCTTGGGAGAAAATGCCACGTAGATTCCAGACCTGAGTTCAGACCCACCCTGCCCAGTAACAGCTGTGGGATCTCAGGTGAGTTTCTACACTTTGAGGGGCTGCTGGTTCTGTCTATAAGAGAACCCACTCTACTCACCAGGGAGCTGTGAGGGCAGGATGTTCAGATATGCACAAGGCAGTCAGTACGGGGCCTGGCACAGAGTGGCACAAACTCCCTTCTCCACCCACTGCCCCCCAAAGCCACTGCCTCCAAGATGCTGCAGTGCACGGTGCCCACGCAGTACCCAGGCACCCGTGACCAAACTGCAGGAAAAGTGCGAACACTAAGCAAATGCCATGTATTTTACAGGTGCTGTTTCACTCCGTACTGCAGTGCTTCGTGGTACGTACTGTCATCCCCAACGTACAGACGAGCCAACAATCCGAGTAGCGACTCACAGCTGGCAACACCACACGGCCCAAAGTGACAGCAGAGGTCTGGACTCAGCCCGCTCAGGCTCAGGCGCCGCCCAGCCCATCCCGCCTCACACTGCCAAGAACGCACCGCTCAGCTCTGCTCTGCAGTCTCACCTTCGGCTCTGCCTGCTGGTCGTGGCTGGGCCACCTTCTCATCTCCAGCCCTAAAGAACGTCCTGCCGCGAGGGTCTCAGCTGAGCGAATACTTGGCTGGTCGTGCTGAGCTACCCCTGGGCTGCGCCCTTGGAAGCTACTGTAGCTCCATCGCATCTCAGTTCCCCACCACAGAGGGCGAGGACGGACGGAGGGACGCAGGCCACCCTGGCTTGGTGCAAGGGCCACGTTACTATCCCCTTATCTTCCTACGGCCTCAGAAAACAATCGATCCGGTTTCCTGGTACTCTATCCAAGTCAGCAGGGTGATTTACAGAGGGGAAACTGAGTCCAGGGAGGAAAAGCGGTCACCTAGCTCACTGGCAAGTGTTCACCCGAGTGTCAGAACTAGAAGGAGGTGGGCATCACCCGGTCTAATTGGCATCACTCTAGAAATGAGGAAACTGAAGCCTCCTGAGATAGCTAAGATGAGAGAATGTAAAAACACTTAAAAGCTAAGCACAAATCAAAAGCTCAGCCATGTTTCGTGGCCTGATGGGAGATGTCCCTAAACAGCAAGCAACCTGGGGAGCCCCGGAGGTGGCCCCCACACACACTATGGTGCATAAAATGTGCCACCGCCCCAGGCGATCCTGACACTCAGACCTTTCCTGCCAGCATCACCTTTCAAGGCCCTGTGTCAACAGGTGACATGGAAAGAGAGCACTGCGGCCAGGAGGAGCACACGAGCGTGTCCAGAGGACTCCACCGTCCCCACCAGGCCCAGCCAAAACCCCACAGCAAGACAGTCCTGTTTGAGAGCAGGAGGAGAGGGTGAAAGTCTAAGGACAAGTTAGGAGCGAGAAGGAGCCCACTTTACTATCGTCATTGCCAGCTTCTTGGCAGAAGCAATACCTGACCCGGCAGCCGGACCAGGAGGCACAAAGCCAGCGGCACAGCTCTGGAGTTTCGGAAAGCAACACAGTCCTATCAGGGGCTCCCTCTGTGTAAGGAAGGGCAGCCTCTGCTAGCAAAGGACAGAAACTGATCTCGGCCCCTCAGCACAGCCTGAGGGCTCGGTCCACATCTGTGAAACTTGACCACAGCCCTACAGGAAGGGGTGTGGTCCCTGTTTCACAGATGGGAGCAGAGTGCCTTGCCCAAGGTCCACAGCTGCCATGGGGCGGAGGCAGAATCAGGCCTGCAGCTACTGGCCTTGTCCCCCCCCCCCCGTCTGCCCCAGGAAGGGGTCCCCTTCTCTAGTAAATCCAGCTCTTACTTTGCCCGAAGTCTTGATTCCTTTAGCCAAGGACGCGTACACGATCACCCAAGCCAAGAAGAGGCAGAAGGCGAGCGGCCACCTGATCTCACCAGGATATTCAATTCCAGCCGAAATCTTCAGCACAAAGTACCTAAGAGTCAGGAAGAGGGTAGGCGGAGGAGGAGGGGGGGGAGAGAGGAAAAGGGGAGGTGACAGTCTCAAGGCCTGAATCTCCCCACGCAGCCGGAACTTCCCACGAACCCTGGGAACCTCAAACGGCAGCCCTGGACCTCAGAGGGTCAGGCCTGGACCTTGCATGTCTGGGCTCCCTGGGAGCCTGCCTGGGTCTCCTCTGCTCCTGCGCGGGGAGGACACTCCTGGCCCAGGTGGGATTCTGTGCAAAAATTCCCTGCAAGTGCCCCGGGAGCACAGTCGGGATTCTTGACTGCTGAGGATGACATGTATGTTTTCTGTACAATTTGGTCACACGTATCAGCATAACTTTAAGATTTTTAAAACTTGGTGCCAGCCGGATGTGGTGGCAGACCTGGTCACCCCAGCACTCTGGGAGGCCGAGGTAGGAAGATCTCCAGTTCAAGGCGGTAAACTGAAGGTCTCTTTTAACATTGGATTGAAGTTGTAAAATATTTTCATTTTACAGAGATGAAGGGAGTGAAGATGAGCTCTGTGCACGGACAGCGCCTCATGCCGCGTGTAACCACGCTGTCCCGCACACAGCACAATACACACTTAAAAAAGAATAAAATAAAATGTTTTCCCTTTCATCTGCCCCATGAATTGCAGCAGCCCGGATATAATTCCCGTCTATCACCTTGCACTCTGCTTCTAGAAACAAAACTGTTGCCCCTGATCATCGGGTGGACACTTTTACACACGCGCGCGTGCACACACACACACACACACACACACACACGGTGTCTTACTTGAAATACTCTTCGCTCCCACTGACGAACGTCTTGTTGGCCTGGCTGGTGAAGTTAACCATGGTCAGGTTGGGGTAGGCAGTCATACAGAAAGTTGAGTTCTTGATCTGTATTTTGGGGTGGTCGCTGATAACACAGGAGTCTGTGGGAGGAGGGTGCAGAAACAGTGAGATCTGTGTGAAAGTCAGGAGCGCGGCTCCCTCTCGCCCTAAAAACAAAAGCCAAACGCCCACTTCCTCACTTCGAATTGCAATGACCTCAGGAGAGCTTCAGCTGAGCAACGCCGGCCAGAGACCCGCAGAACGGTTTGCTTATCCTGGGCCCCGGCGCCCGCCCGAGCCCCTGGTGCTGAGAGCAGCGGACCACGGACGCGGAGCGCGCTCCTGTGGCCCACACTGCGCAGGCCTTATGTCCTCTAGCCCCCAGGGAGCCGGGCCTCCTCCGTTTTTAAAAGGAAATGGGCTGGCAGAGGTTACGCGACACCTCGGCGGTCTGTGCGCCTGTAATCTCAGCCTTGGGGGAGGCTGCGGCAGGAGGAGCACAGATTCCAGCCCACGCTGCTAACTGCCATGGCCCTGTCTCAAAATGAAAAATAAAACGGGCTGGAAATAAGTTCCGTTCAAAGGCCTAGGGTTTAATCCTCAGTAGAGAAGGAAAAAAAAAAGAAGAGAGAGGGTAGAAACTACCGAAGGCACACGGCTAAGGAGGAAGAGAAGCAGAAGCAAGCCCAGATCAAGCCCAGAATGATCGCAGAAGTGAATTAACCAGAGGGAAGCAAACCTCCGAAGGGCCGCCGCACGGCGCCCTCACCCAGTAGCTCGTCTTGGACACGCAGCCGGGAACCACGGCCGACACGGCCACTGTTCTGAGGAGCTGTGTCCCTCGGAGCCTCACACGGGACGGAGGGGGGCTGCTGAGCCCGTGGAGACCTCACTCGGGCGTCTCAGTGCGCGGATCCCCGTGGGACCTTTGGCTACGAATGCAGCCACCATTTAACTCGCCAGTGGTCCGGGAGCCACTGGAACCAAACCGTCAGAGGCCACAGATGCTTCTGAACACCCACAGCGCCCGACAGCCCCGGCTCCACATGCCACCCCCGCCAAGGCTGCGAAACTTGGGGAGGCAGGGAACGAAGCGGGGGATCTTAGCACGTCAGGCACCGTGCTGCGCCTGGGTAACAGTGACTCACTCAAAGTCTGGTGAAGCCCAGGAGGAGCATATGACTCCACAAGCTGAAGTCTCTCTGACCGCTATCACAACGCCTTGCCAACAGCTAAACTGGCCCATATTTTGAAGAGTGCTGAGATGTTTATCTATAATGTTGCCCCAAAGTCTAATGTTAGGAAAGTTGGATGGTGGGGGCGCTATACTCGCCAGGAGACCAGCCGCTGGGCTGGGAGGTAGTGGTGGAGGTCGCTGATGGAAAGACCTGGTATGGCCTTGCCTCTGGCACCTTCCTGCCCGCCCCTTCTTGGCTGCCATGCGCTGAGCAGCTATCCTCCGCTGGCCCTTTCTCCATGCACTTCTGTCTTGCAACCAGCCTACCAGACTGAACCCCGATAAACCCTCTTCATTTAAATTGTCTCCGGCTTTGTGTCAGGGCGATGGGAAAGTGACTAATACAAAGTGTTCAACAAAATTCATCCTAAGAAATACTCTTTTGTAAGGAAGTCGGCAGTGCGGCTGGCAGCAGCTGTGCAGTGACTCCCCGTCTTGATTTAGGTGCTTAATACGCAGGGACTCTTCTGCGTCTCATACTACTCCTGTGAGGGAAGTATCGTAACTATATCTGAGCTACACAGAGCGGAAACTGGTACACAGAGACACCGTGGCATGCCAACGTCTTACATCACGCCACGAGGCAAACAGCTCTTCTCCCGTTGCAACCCCTGCTCTTAATTGCTCTGCCATAAAACGGACAAAAGCCGTGGGGGGACTCACTGGCCACAGAGTCCAGGGCAGTGATGCAGTGAGGAAGGCATAAAGTGGGGGGCAGTAGAGACAGGCGGGGACCCCAGCAGAAAGGGCACTCAGCCAAGCCGTGGTGTGAGGGCAGGGAATGCAGAAGATGTAGAGGCCTATAGGAGACTTTCGCATTTTCTAGTGTTGGAATACGGGGGGGGGGGTGCACACTCCTGAGACCCCAGAGCTCCGCAGGCTGAGGCAGGAGGACTGAGGGTTTGAGGCTCAGCTTGGGCCCTTGGCAACTCCGGAGACCTGAGCTCAAAATGTAAAGAGTAAAGGAAAAGGGCGTGTGGATATAATTCCATGCGAAGGCCCTCAGGCCACTCCCCAGTACTGGGGGGTGGGGGGGGATGAGTTAAATCCGATTTCAAGGACTACGAAAAGAAAGCTTAGAGGAGACGGTGTGACGCCCCGCTTCACGCCCTCCGCTGGTGAGCGGGGCAGGCCGTCCACGCGCGGGCCGCGGCCGCTTTCCTGAGCACCTGGACCCGTCTTGTCATCTGTCCGCATCTAGTCGCAAGTCGAGTCAAAATAGGTGAAATCATGAGCAAAACCAAAATGTCACATGTTGCCCGGCCACGGCTGGCACCCGTGGGTCACACCACCCTGGCATCTGATGGTGGGACCCCGTACATCAGGCACCCGCACACCACGGAGCGTCCGCTCAGCGTCTGCAGGTCCGCAGTCCGGGGCCGAGCTCCTCGCTGCTCCGCGGCACGATCCGCACTCGGGTCCCAGGACGAGCTGCAGGAGGAGCGCCCCCCTCACGGCTGTCAGTGCGCCAGGGAGATCGCGCTTCCCCGGCCACTGGAGCTCACCGCCGGCCTTCGGGCGAATAAGCACCGGCGGCAGCGCTGGCCCTTCTGCCCGAAGCGGGTGCAGCCCCGGGACCGAAGAGATCGCGCCGGCGAACGTCAAAGTTCGCTTCCGGGTTTGCCCTCGGGCCGCACAGCCAGTGTGCAGCTGGCCCCGGGGGGCGTCTGCGCCTGCGCGTCGCAGCCTGCCGCAGCGGAGCCTGCAGCAAAGCAGAGGCGCGCACCCGCTGTCCGCGCTCGCTCCTGCGGCGTCGGCCGCCTGCCATATCGCTTTCCGCCACTGGGCGGCAGGAGCGCGCCTCCCAGCGCCCGAGCTCTGCTCTGCAGAGTTGCGCGGGCCAGCAACTCCGAACAAAGAGCCATGATGGAGCTAATGGGAGAGCCAGAGGAAAGGGATGCCCTCTTCTCGGGCAGTTATTAATAAAGGACAGACTGCAGAGGACAGGGATCATTTAATTACGGTTCTAATGAAAATGCCATTCAGGAAAGAACTGGTGTGCACATCGTGCCCACGGGGAGCGACCCAGCCAGCTGCCAGTTCCCCTGGGCAAGGCGGGGAGTCGGCCCGTGACAGGTCCCGGGGGGCTGAAGCACCCTGGAAGACAGATGTCACCCGGAAAAGTAGGTGGCAGCCCCCCTGCATCCCCGTGCAGACCCGGCGCTTCTCTCCGGGCCCAGCACCTCCTTGGCTAGCAGAGCCCCATATAGCACGTCCCAGCACCCGCACTCTGGCCTCTATGGCTGGGGGACAAGCCCCTTCCCAGGCTGTCACTGGAGTGAGGGTCTAGGAGGTGACCCCGGAGGCCACTGAGGAGCCCTGCTCAGTGTGCTCCTGTGGGAGAAGGCTGGGTTTCCCAGTCGCCAAGAGAGACAGCCCAGGGACGCTGATGCCACTGTGCCTACAGGTCAGCCGCCATTACCTGTTCTGAGGCACCCTAGAGCCCCCAGGCTGACACCCCTGCTGGGGGGGGCCAGACCCAGGAGTCACACAGAAGACACAAAATGACTGATGAGCCGCTGCACAGCGAAAGGGGAGGCTGACACCTCATTTTTCTAATCAAACAAACAAACAAACAAAAAACACATTAAAGCCGAGGCTGAGAACCAGATAGGATCTTCCCAGCCCAGACACTGGAGCACTGTGGATAATCAGAGTGGAAAATGCTCATTGTCTCTTTGTGCTCCCAGGATGTGTGGCTGTGATGGTTTGCGCAGGGCGATTCGAGGCCTTCCTGTGGCTTTTGGGTTTCCTAGAAGCCGGGCTGGACCATGCCCAGGTCCAGCAGGCAAGGCCGTGCCCGCCTTGTGGGCCCTCAACCCACTGCTGGCCATCAGTATACACACAACACAGGGACTATGAAATACGTACAGACCCATAACAAGAAATATGGAAAAGATGGCCTCTAAATGCCGGACATGGTGGCTCACACGTGTCATCCCAGCACTCGGGAGGCAGAGGCAGGAGGATTGCTGAGTTCGCGGCAGCTTGCCTGGGCACCACAGTGAGCTCAGGGCCAGCCTGAACTACAACACGAGACCCTGTCTCAAAAAGCAAAAAAAAAGATGGCCTCTAATCCACCACTGCTCAGATTTTACACATAGCCTTCCTATGTTTTCTCTATTGCTAGTAAAGATCATAGTATAAATCAGAATCTTGCCTTTACACTTAGTGTTACAGGGAAAACATTTCCCATGTTCACAAACATTCATGTTTAATGACTACAGAACACTCCATCCTATAGATGAACCACAACTGATTGAAACTATGGCATTGCTCAACGATGATGTGAATTTTTGTCACACCTTTAAGAAGTTCTACTGTTTTCTGATGTTGTAAGTATGGTTGTAATTACTACCTTGTGTATTATTGATCTGTCTCTAGCTCCTCCCTGAAGATAGACATGAACCCACTAAGTTCAGTTGCTGTCAAACACACTGTCTGTAATCTCAACCACAAACAGTAGAGAGTGTCTGGGAGGAAGTCGCTTTGCTGGGACTTACGGGATTGGACAAAAGAGTCCTGCGGAACCCTGGATTTGGGGACCTGAAACCCACATTCAGGTGCTGGTTCCACCTTGCAACTTACAGATTGAGCCTTAGTGTCCACTGCAAAATAGTGACTGGGCCACCTGGGACCCTTAGTTATGGCTTCCACAGGGAATAATAGAAATATCGTCTGTGACCCTGCTTGGCAGACTGAAAAGAATTTAGCCTAGTAGGATCACGGCTGTGGGAAGCAGGTGGCCTTGGGTTCAAATCCCGGCGTCACCACAGCTAGATGACCTTGAGTTCAAGTTTGTTTACCTGTAACACGGAAACACTAACAGAACTTAAACACTGATTTGCCCATCTTAACCTTCTTTGTACCATAAAAGGGTTTTAACATGGTGCTTGGCTTGTACTAAGCTTTGCTAGCTAGTGTCCTTGTCAAGGTGCGGCGTGAGGACTAGGGGTGTTGTTCATAGAGGAGAATGCTCTCCAAACTCCTATCCCTTCTGGAGGACAATTACAGGACACTGTTCTGCAGGACTCACGTGGCCCTGAGGTCAGTCCCGGGAAGCATCCCATGAGCCTGAGCAGTGCGCCCCAGCAAGCACTCGCGTGGAAAGGACAAGCGGGCTTTGGGGTGACCTGTGACCGAGTCATTTCTCCATTCTGGATGGCACGGGCTGGAAAACGCACTAGAGCTGACATGGCAGCTAACTCCAGGAAGCTGTTCTGAGGGCGGATTGGTGGTCGAGAGTCTGTGAGCAGCTACCCAATGGGATTCTCCCAGAATGCAGCTTTGCAGAGCAAATGCTGTGCAGGGAAAAGAGGTTACCCTGAAGTCCCAGGATGCCGTGCGAAGGGCAGCGCTCAGCTCGCACCACCAGCACAGGCCCTGGGTTTAATCAACCACACTGCAGCCCAGTGGTTCCTACTCTTGGCTGCATTTGGGGAACCTTCAGAGTACAGATTCCTAACGTCGAGCCCCAGAGGGTTTAAAGTGCGTGGGCTGGGTCAGCTCTAAGAGATGCTTTGATTTCTTGGTTCTGGGTGTTCTAAAGTGCAGCAGCTGGAGTTGACAACCACTGTCTTAACCTATGAAAGCATCAACCCGGAAGCTGAAGAGAAAGACACCAAGGCCCCGGCTAAGGGACAGCTCCTCTGGTCCTGTCCTTTAACGTGAGCCGATGCACAAGGTTCGAATTTCACAGGCAAGAGGCTCTGGTTTGAGCCGTTCTCCAGTCTCACTTAGAGTGTCTCCAGATGGAGGCCGGACATGGTGTGGATGTTCACGCACTGGTGTGTAAAAACACTCCAGTGGAAGGTACTGCCTTGGATATGTGCATTTCTCTTGGGACTGAAATAGAGGAGAATCATCGTCTGCTCCTAACATAAAGGGTCAAATAACGTCCTCAACATGCAGATGTGCAGGGGAAAAAGCTGGTTTGGGAGCCCAGCAAGACAGAGTGCTTGCAGATAGCTGCTCTCAGCACAGCCCTCAAAATTCCTCAAGTGCCAGTGGGTTCCACGCCTGAGACCATCTTCCAGGAAACCCTGATTCCCCTGCAGGTCTTCCCCATTCTAGGCGTCACCTGCCCTGCTATCAGGGTTTAGACCTAAATGTCACCTCCCAGATTTAGCTCTTGAACTGGGCAGTATTCTGCGAAGGGCCGTCCCTGGGATCGCTGGCATCAGTTTCCTAGGCTCTGGGACCTGCCGCATCGCCTTCTGAGTTGCAGCATTTGGGATCTTGGTGAAACCCAAGAGTCACGTGCAGGGAGGGGCTTCCAACCCTCCCGGGTGACGCAGCTAACCCAGCAAACACCCTCTGACAGAAAGCAAGGTTCTCCCTCCACTGCTCCGGACAAATGCAGATGTTCTGGCCCCACGTGACTGAATAAAGATTATATCCCAGGTTGGACTTGGGTCTGCGGTTTCAACAAACACTCCTGCTATGAGTGGACAAACAAAAGCACTGACCAGCCCTTCTCCAAGCCACCCGATGTCACATGAGGTGAAGTGTGTCTGGCTCCAGCTTGTCTCTGCGGCCCAGAACCGAGCTAGGTCCCCGTGTCATATTACGCACGTTCAGTTCATCTCTGTTGATGTATCCAGACTTACCTAGTAAAAGTTTGGTTTTATCTTTGCATTCTGGCGTGTTCCAAGGGTTGTTGCAAGAGCCCCATGGTAGCACAGACACAAAGGAGGCAAACAGGTAGAAGAGCGTGTAGCAAATAATCACATTGTAGTATATGGCTATTAGGACGGAGATGATCAGCATGGCGATGCCACAACCTGTGGAAGCAAAGAGTCCAGGTCAGTTCCATCCCGAGGGCAATGCCATTCTTATAGCTGGGCACCGGGGGTCATCTAGGCCTCGACTCTCATCACAGGGGGTGCACTAGCAGTGAAGTGGACTCCGGGTCCACCAGGGACCCTCGGGCATTGTGCAAGGGACGCAGGAAGGGTGACACGATCTGGGACCGTTCTTTGGAAGGGTCGGATACGGCAGGGACGGTGTGAGCCCTGCTGATAAGCCCTCCCTCCCTGGGGTCGTGGTGGCACGGTGGGCAGGCAGGGGCGCCGGGCAGCTCTCTGGACTCACCTTGCAGAGCGGGGATGGCCTTCCACACAGACACAGGCCCCTGGCTGGCAAACTGGCCAAGGGACACCTCCAGGAAGAAGATAGGCAGCCCAGCCAGTGCCAGCATCATCAGGTAAGGGATGAGGAAAGCACCTTGGGGAGAGACCCAGGATGAGAGTCCGGGAGGCGAAGGCAGGGCTCTGGCCCGCCTTAACCGCTGCGACAGGGCCTGAGCTCCCTCTCGGACTCTAAAGGACCACAGAGCTCCTTTCTGAAGAGCTCAAAGTCGCCCGCGGGACACTTTCAAGTTCCCCTCCAGAAACCGCAGGGTGCACATGCAGATCCTTGGTCAGCTTCCCACCGTGTCCTCCTAGTCTTTTTTTCTCACTTCTCTGCAGCAGGCCCCGCCAGGGCCGGAAATGGGAGCCCGGGCTCTACCGCAGGCGCACCTGGAGACACCTCATCGGAGCGCGGACCCTCCGGCTCCTAACTCTGCTGAGCGAGGCTCTGGGAGTCTCCTCTAAGGAACCCACGTTACCTGGCACCTCTGCTCCCCGCCACGGGACCCAGCTGCCCTCCTGGCCTCCAGGGTGCCCACCCCTCCCCACCCGGCCCCGCAGCGCCCACCAGAGCTCCTTCTCCTCGCCCCTCCCGTGGCCTCCACAGCACTTGCTCTGGACCCAGACCATAACATCAAGGCGGTGTACACCTTGAGCTTACTCGGTGTACTGTCTACACCTCGAGCTTTCCGAAGCTGGTGCCCCACCTGCTGTGTAAAACCTGAGGCCTCCCCAGTGTTGGGGTTCTCTAGGGCTCTCCCCTCCAGGACCCTCTGGGGGGACTTGGAGAATTTCCATGATCTTTGAACAGGTTCTGACCAGGAAGTGCAATCGGTTGGCCCAAGGGCAGTCCGGGGGCAGGAGACGGGGTGGGGGGCAGCCCGAGGCTCTCTCCTTCCCTAGGCCCCCGGTGGAGCAGCCCTTCTGCCACCTTCCTGCCCTTCCTGCCGGGCGCTCTCCAGGCTAGGAAGGCCCAGAGGCGGCCACAGGCTGGAGAGGAGCAAAGCTGGGAAACAAGTTTCCTGAGAGGGAGGGTGCCTTCTTTCCCCGCGAGCGCGCAGGCCACCCCCCCCCCCGTGGGCCAGAGCCCCCTGCTCCCTTCCCCACCCTGCATCCGGCTGCCTTCCCAATCCCAGGGTGCCTAAGGCTAGCACCTCCACCTGCTGCTTCAGGGACTCGGATGTGACGATTCCCCAGTGGAAAAACAGAGGGAAGCCAGCAGAGCGCCTGTTCCCTGCGTCCACACCCGGACCTGTCTCCAGGGCGCCCCTGGTGGCAGCGGCTGTGCGGTGCTGGTGGTCAGTGCGTTCTCCTGGGGGAGGGGACCTTATTTTCTGATCGAATCAGCCCCGGTGGAGCACCTCTATCTCCCAGTTTGGAGCAGACCCCGAGGACAAAAGCTATGGAGTGAGCGGGGCCCTTCTTATCCCTGTGGTCGCAGGAGACGGTACGGGGTTTCTAGGTGGAAATCCCCACTGCTGGAGGCGACTTATCAGTTAGCTGATGGGACGCAGACCCCAGCCGAGCGCAGGCGAGCGAGGTGACCACTGCGACGGCCCCTCCCAGCGAGTGACAGGAGGGACAACGGCGCCCGTGGCGTAGCTGCTGGTCAACACCTGGCTCTTCCCTGGCTCCGAAACAGTGCTCATTCAAAAGGGAGTCTTTCCGCCAGTCAGGACAGACGGAAATGACTCTGCTAAAGCCCGACACTCCTGCGACGGGCCTTCCCGCCAGCCTCCCCCAGCGCGCCCGCCTGGCTCCCCTGACCTCTCCACACCGCCGGCCCCACTCTCGGACGGCTCCTGCGGAGACTCCCGTTTCCAGGGTCTTTTCCATGAATTTTTTAAATGAGTTCATGTTTGCGACACACAAAGAAGACGTTCGTGTATCACACGTCGTAATTCTTTTTACTTCCTCTCTCCTCCTTCCACCGTTTCTAGACCCCCCTTTCCATTTGCAAAAGTTCCCTTGTATGAGAAACCCAGAGTATAAATCATTTAAAGAGCGAAACAAAAGACGGATGATAGGTATCAGAGAGTCTTTCGCAAAGGGGAAGAGATTTCGAGGTTCTGATCCGAAAAGGTCCTCCGCTCAGGCCTGGCTCCGGGACTGCGCGGTGCCAGGATGGTGCCAGGATGGCTGCTGGGTTCACAGCAGATGGCCGCGGGCAGGCTTCAGGCCCGTGTCCGCTCAGCCTGGGGGGGGGGACCCCGGGGCCCCGCGTCTCCTGAGCCCGTCGGCAGGTGTTAGCGCCACCCAGGCCCCGTCACATCAGGCTGCCTGCCTTGGCTCAAGCCTACGGGGTGAGGGGCCCCAGTCCCCGACTGCTTCTGCCTGAGCTTCCGGGTCCCCCACACCCAACGCCCGCCCCCGGGTGGAAAGAGCTGAAAGCCGTACCTCCCCCGTTCTGGAAGGCCAGGTAGGGAAACCTCCAGACATTCCCCAGCCCCACCGCGTACCCCACCATGGACAGGATGAAGTCCAGCTTGCTGGACCAGTTCCCTCGGGCCTTATTCTCATCCCCTTCCTCGTCCTCCTGGGGGCGGAAAAGCACATGGTCGGATAACAGCCCCAGAGGGTGGGTCACAGCAGGCTCCGCCCACCCTCCCGGCGGTCCTTCCCAGCAAGCAGACCCCGTTTCCTCCCGGGATGCATCGGCAGGCAGGACCCCAACTCCAGAGACAGGGTGCACCTCCAAGCAGGGCCCTCACCCCGTGACCCTGCCCGGCCTCAGCAAGCGGCTCAGATGCTGATCGAAGGGCCGTCTTAACAGAGCCCTGACTCCCGACCCGGTCGGGGCCACCAGCAGGCAGCCCCCCTCCCCCCGAGCTGGTGGGCGGAGGCAAGCAGACCCCGTCCCAGGCCCTCTCCGAGAGCTCAGTCGGCAAGCAGCCCCCCACCGTCATGCCTGGGGCTCCCGGCAAGCAAGTTCCGCGGGCTCCCCTGACCCCAGACCTCACTGCACCCCCCTGGGCCCTTTCTCCTGCGACGTGTGCTCCGGCCAGGAAGCCTGCGGTGCCTGCAGCCAGCCAGAGCCCCGCCTCTCTGTCTCCAGCGAGCTGGGGGGACCTGCAGGTTCCCGCCCAAAGGCAGCGTCCTTCTACCAGGGCGGGGGAGAAGGCGAGACGGAGGTCGGGAGGTGAACTGGGGGGCGGGGAAGTGGCGAGGGTAAGGGACAGGCCATCTGCAGCCTCGACTTCTGGCCCAGACTTTATTACTAACCACACAGGTGCCGAAGATGAGGGGCTTGGGATAAACGTCCCAGGAGGCACCTGCAGCCTCTGGTGCTCTCCCCCGCGGTGCTTTCTGGGGTCAATGCCTAGTGCCGGAGTGCCTCGCTCCTGAGCAGAAAGGCTGGGATGAGGCCGCTGGAGACGAGCTTCAGAGGCGCCCGGGACACTACGAAAAGCTTCCAGGGACACAGGCCCCGCACGGCACCCGCCCTCGGCCCCCTCCTCCTCCTGCGACAGCCCGGGCCGTCCTACAGACAGACGGCGGCCGCCAGGAGGGAAGACATGTTCAGGATGCAGGCCCACAGGCCGGCTGTCCGAAAGGCACGAGGACTTTCAGGGACCCGAACGTCTCGGGTCTCCTCCCTACATCCGCCTCGCACAGGCCGCGTCCTCCCAGTCCCGCGCTCCCACCCTCGGGGCGGAAAGGGTGGGGGTTTCCGCTCCTCTTGCCGCAGTGCGGAGGTGAGGTGCGGCGGGGGAACCCACTTCCCAGCCCCGCCGGGGTCACGGCTCAAACACACAGGCCAGCGCTCTAGAGCAGACCCCAAAGCAAGGGGAGTGGGGCCAGCTGCACTTTTACCCATTTCTAGTTATGCTAACAGTGGGCACCTGTCCTGTAGCCCTGCGGCTAAGTGTGAAAGTGCGTGTGCGCGTGCGGGTGCACAAGCACTAGAGGGGTTGGCCTCGCACAGATGTTCTGAGCCGGCTACCTTCTCCCGCCGCCGGGAGACTGGTCTTGCCCCTGGGCTGGGAGGAAGAGAGGATGCAGAGCCGGCGGGCGACGGGAGAGGAGTGAACCGGCTGAAACCGGACAAAAGAAAGATCCAGGGAAACACGAGGACTGGAGAGGGGTGGAAACAAAGCGGTTCGGTACAGGGGAGAGGATCGCCGCCGCTCGCACCAGGGCTGTGGGACCTGCCTCTGGGTCTCTACCGCCGGGGCTGAGAGATGAGGTTCACAGGGGGAGATCCGGTGGGTGGGGCCGAGCTTGGCGCCCACCGCAATGAAAAACCCACTGAGGGGTTTTGTGATGCAGAGGTTAGATGCCCGGCTTCGGACGGGCTGGGGGGGCGCAGGCGCTAGAGCCGGGCTTCCGGGAAGGCTCCGCCGCCCTTTCTCTGGCGTTCACAGGTGACAGGGCCGCGGGCGCACAGCGCGCAGCCTCAGGCTCCCCGCACGCACACACGGGCCTTTTCGCCCTGTTTCTTTCCAGTTAAGAGAAAAATTTAAGCTCAGCTTCTGACGGGAGAGGGGCCCTGTCTGCCTAGAGGGGAGACTGTCTGCTTCGGCTGCTTCCTGGATTCCTGCCCGAATTCGCTGCCTCCGAGGCCGGGAGCGGGGGGGGGTGGGGGGGGTCGCATCCACCTGGTAGGATCACCGCAGCCCCCAGCCCGGAACTGAAGACCCCAGCGCAGCGCGAGCTTCCGAAGCCCCCAAAGCTGCCCCCCGCCGCGCCCCGGGCACTGCCGCCCCCTGTCCCGGCAGCGCACGTGCACCCGCCAGGCCGGCTCCTCGCTCTCGCGCGCGCGGTGGCGGGACCCGCTTACCTGGGCGGCAGCGGTGGCCGCGCTGCCCGGGAGCACCGACGCGGTTCCGTCCGAGCCCAGCACCACGGCGCTCTGGCGCATGTTCACCCAGCCCACCGCCGCGGTGCTGTTGCGCTCCAGCGTGCCCTTCCCCGCGCTCGCGTTCGCGTCCCCCTCCGGGCCGCGCAGGGCCGGGATCTTACAGTGCAGCGCGTTCCCAGGCCCCGCGGCCCCGGAAGCCGGGGTGGGCTGCGCGCCGTGGCCTTCGCTGAAGTCCCGCAGGCCCGCCGAGGCCAGCTGCGCCCGCGGGCCACTGAGCTTGCACAGCCCCGCGCCCGCTCGCTCGGCCTCGCAGGCTCGCGGGTCCGCCGCCTGGAAAGTTTGCGCGCCGCTGGACGCGGACCTGGGCACACGAGGCGGCGCGGCGGCCGCGGGCAGCTCCTGCTCCGGGCTCGTCCTGGGCGCGCATGGGCTGTCCCGGGGGCCCGGCGCCGCGGCCTCCAGGCTGCTGTCTGGCTGTTTATTCATGTCCTTGGGAGCACTGCAATCCTGCAATCACAACGTCAAGTTCGTGCAAAAAAAGAAAAAGAGTCACAGTAGTTTTTAAAAGAAAAAAAAACCCCCTCTGTTTTTGCACAACTCAGGTCCAAGACATAGTCCGGCTTGTACAGGGAATCAATCAGGATATTGCCCTTTCTTTCACCACTGCAATCAGTAATCCTCAATTTTCCAGTCTCCTTCATAACCAGATGATACCAAAAGAGCTAATATTCCCTCCCTGATGAAAGACAAAGAGGGAAAAAAAATTTTTTTTTGAAGGCAAGGAAGAGATGGGTGGAAATGGTCCTACCAAGAGCCCTGGGCTCCCTCCTCTCTTTGGATTTCAAATCACGGCTGTGGGGTGCGAGTCCTACCACCACCATTGTGGAAAGACTCTTTAATTTTCCGCCCCATTTCCTTTGTCATTCAACAATGCACATTGCATTTTTCCCCTGTAGACAAGCTGTGGCCACAAAGCTGATATCCTGGCACCAAAGCGCTCCGGGCCACGTTGGCAGTGGCAAGAATCTTGCACTTCGTACCCACCCCTGCCTGGCCTGAGGTCCCAAAGGCAAGATGAGGGTCACAGTCAAAACAACACTAACAAAGCTCTCAACAGCAACCATAAACCAGGTTCAGAAAGTAGTAACCGCATTTATTGCACACAGACTACACTGACTGCGAGGTCCCCCAAAATATACAGGAACGTGCCAAGCTTTTCATTTCTTTCTGCTCCCCCTCTACATAGTCTAATATCTCCCGAACCCCTATTTTTAACTAGAGAGAAAAAGTCAGGAAAATTTTTCATCTGCTTTCTTCTGATTGACTCTCAAATGCAAAGAATCACTAGCTGCGGATTTTCCACCCGCTTTCTTTCTTGGTGCTATCATTCAGGATTTTCTTCACATAATTATTATTAAGAATTATATTGAACCATAATAATCATTATTACACTATAAGAATAATCATAGCACCATCACCTCAGCCTCATGCTTCTCGTCTAACCCCGTCCACAAACGCACAGATCAGAACTCTCCTTTGACCCAATCTAAACTCCAGCCCGCTTTCCGGTCTTGTTAGCTGATAGGACCCAGAGAGACCGATCGAACACCGATGGCGGGCTTTTCAGCACCTCGGACAGCGCTCGGAAAGCCGTCCTTGGGGAACCCTGGGCCCTTCAGTTCTACGGCCTGAGAAACCTTGCCGACCGCAAGCGGACACTCACAAACACTAACACAGCTATGGCTACGAGAATCGTCCTCCCCTCTCCCTCTTGCCCACCGTACAAACATTTCAAAAAGAAATACCCAAAACGAGTTCGCCTTTACTACCCCGTTAGCCCCTTTTCCCTGTAGAAGAACACAAGCCAACACTCACCATGTCTGACACTGGCAAGAGACTGAACCCGTGGAGTGACACCCGCTAGTGACCAGGCTAGGTTTGGCTCTGGCAGCAAGGGCGCTTTCTATATCTCCTTGGGAAAGGCCAGGTTTGCGTCAGCGCAAGGCAAGGTGCCCTTCGGTTGACATCTTCTTGATAATACGAGTTTGATAAATCATTATCCCTTTGGATTCGACTTTTAAAGGGACAACAGCCTCGAGTACGCCGGCCAGTCGTCACCGCGGCGGGAGGGGGCTGCGTGTTGGTGTTGGTGTTGGTCGTGACTCATGTGGGGTTGATTACTAAACCAAGCCCGGTGGGAGGGCACCGAAAAACTTTGCCTCCTCCACATTAAGGGAAACACGGGAGGGACACGTCCCACTGCACCCAAGGCCGGCTTAGCGCGCAGCCGCCAGCAGAGAGGGCTGTCGGCGAGGCGGGGGAGGGGGTTAAACCCCACCGCGTTTCTCTCTCTCCACTAAATTCCGTTGCTGCCTCCCATCTGCAGCAGATTCCGGGCTATTAACCAGAAAGGGACACAGGGCCTCTTAGCTGGTATCCCCTACAGCGGAGCTGCAACGTCTGCTTTGGGCGCAGGGTTCCTGCATTTCCAAGGTGGGTCCCACCTAGTTCCAGTGCGGATCTCCATTCTTAACCCCCTCCCCTCCGGATACCAGTTTTGAGGCATCCTGGATTCTCGCTTTCAAACGGAGAACTGATACTGCTCTTAGCCATCTCTGTTAACGCTGTTAAGGGAAAATCCTGAGAATAACTGGCTGTTCCTGTTGTGCTTTTAGGCTCTCCTAAAAATATTTTAGTGAAATAAGGAAATTTTTTCCAACTGATTCTCAGGCCATTTTCAGAGTCAGAGGGAAGCCATTCTTTCTTTGCCGCCCTCTTAATAAAAATCCACCAAAGCAGATCTGATGTGAAAACGTAGACTCTCAGGCCCTCTCCAGATCGGGTTCGCGAGCAACCCGTGAACAGGGCTGTCCATCTGGAAGCCACTAGGAGGACAGTCAAGCGTAGCATGGGATTGGGGGCGGCCGTGGCAATTAGAAAATGAACTTTCCTATGGCCACAAAGCCATGGCTAACAAAAAAGGAAAACACTTTTCCCGAAGAGGCCGCCTGCAGCCTGGAACGGGGTTCTCGAGAAAAGGCTTCCCTTTTTCCTCTGCACGACTAGCTCGGCCTCTGGGATGAGAAGCTACGGAAAGCACCGAGTCGCGTCGCTGCGCCGCAGCTCCGTGCACCGCCTCGGGGTCCGCGCCGTCGTCTCGCCCCACTGGGCCCTCTGCGCGCGGCCCGAGCCCGAGCCGGGACCGCGGCCGCGGGCGGAGGCTGCGGCGGCAGATTGCAGCGGGCGCCGGCGGCACCGCGTCCCTCCCCGCTCGCTGCCCAGCGCCGGAGCCGAGCCGCGCAGCCAGCGCGGTGTGGGAGCGGCCGGAGGGACCTCGGCGTGCGCATTTGGGGATGGCAGGCCGAGGGGTTTCCTGTGGAGGCCGCGCCTTCGGCGTCGCTTGGCGATTTTCAGGCTGCTTTTCATTGTGGTACTGAACTAAGATTTATTGAGATGTCAGTATTGGACCGTCGTGCAGGGACTTTCCACAACACTCGCGCATTTGACATTGACAATGGCCTTAAGAAAATGTCCCCATTTTATTCTGTTCTAAAACTTACTAGTTTCTGTTCGCCCTACATCGTAGAGAGCCGGTACATAGACATATTGAGTCTTGGTGTGTTTCATGTCCCCTCTCCTCCATTCCAGCTTTAAATCTGTGCAGACTGAGGGGGCTCGAGGCATCCCGACCCCTTCCCACAGGAAGGGAGACCCGGAGAAGCCCAGAAGGAAAGCGGGGCCGAGAGGGGCTGTGTGGCCTCGGCGGGACGCGGCTCAGGGGCGCGGGCAGAGGCGCAGCGCGGGGCCTGCGGGGCGCTTCCTCCAAAGCGGACCCCGTGTCCAGCAGAGAGACGGGACTGAGGACGGAAGCGGCCAGGCCCCGCCGGCCTGGCGCCCAGGCTCGGGCTGGGCTCCCTCCGCGGTCCCTGGACGTCCTTGCTTCCACCAGCGACAGTCACGACTCGGAGAGGTCTGGACGGCCTCCAGAGTCGCTTCGAGCAGCCCCCGCCGAGGGCCGGGAGCAGGAGAGCCCGGCCTCCCCCTCCCAGGCCGCGGCCCTGGCCGTGAGTGACGCCGGCTCCCGCTCAGCCCCCGCGCCTGACGCGTCCGGGCCTGGTGCGCGCTCGGCTCCCGCGAGGGCCGCGCGTCAGGCCCTGCAGAGGCCGCGGTGGCTGCAAAGGCTGCGGGGCGGAGACGCTGCGGGCTCCGCGCCGCCCCCCGCTTCCAGCCGCAGGATCCCTGGGAGGGGGGCCGCGTAGACCGAGGAGGCTGGACCGGAGCGGACGGCCTGGAGGGGTCTCTCTGAGGCCGGCGCGGGGTGCAGGCCCGAGCAGCGAAGCAGCGGGGCGACAGGGTCGGCAAAGGTCGGCGGGGACCGGGCCAGACCCCGGCTCGTCCGCGCGGGTCGGTCGGGAGGCGCCTGAGCCGCGCTGGGCCGGAGCTGCGTGTCTCAGAACAAACCCGGCGGGCGGGAGGAGCGAGCGCGGCCCCCGCCCGCGCCGCCTGCTCCGGGTGATAACCCGCCCGCGCCGCAGCCGGGAGGCTGTAAATCCACGTCCATCACCGCGCAGCCACTCGGCCGGAATTAGCCAGTCGCTGCGGCTTTAATTACTTTGTCAAAGATGAAAAATAGTAATTGATTTTGTCCTCGATCGCTTTATACCCCTCCCCTTCTTTGCAGATAAGCAAATAAATAGCTGTTTGTGAAAACCCGCGTGCGCCGGGCTGTGCCGGCCGCGTCTCCGGCGGGGTGGAGCCGGGACCCAGGCGAATCCGGCGGGCCGGGCCGGTGGCCTCGGGCGTTAGAGCCGCTGCCCTCCCGCTCCCTCGGGGAAGGCCAGGGAAGAGAAGGAAGAAAAGGTGCTCACAGCGGGCGCTCGGCACCTGCCTCCCCGGGGAGCGCAGCGAGGGGCGGCCTTGCGGTGGACGGGAAGGCGAGGAGCCCGCCGGTCCGCGGGCCGCGTCGGGCCGAGTCTGGGTCCGGGCCATGCCGGGCCGCGCGCCGCAGGGAGCAGGACTGAGCTTGCGGGACGGGCTTCCGGCCTGCAGTGTGGGCGCCGTGACCCCGGGGTCTCCAGATGCCGAGTCCCAGTGGCTTTCAGTGACGCTGCTGTTAGTACAGAAGCCACGCCGAGCTTTTGCCCCGCTTTCCCGGCTCGTGGGAGGGTCTCTTTTTACGCTACAGATGTAGATTCTGCCGGCAGACTGCACCGCGCTCTGTGACCTTGAAGGAAACACCTTCTGCGAAAAGGCTGTGAAAGCTCACCTGCTGGGGCGGGTGTGGGTCCCCCAGGGGTGTCTGGCAAACCCCGTACTTTTCAATAAACTGCTGCCCAGTCGAGATGAATCGTGCATTTGAAGCCCCACAGACTTTGTAAGGAAATCAGTTCTCTCTCCCTGGTCCAGAAGGCCTAAGACAGATGTACGTGCATAAAACCGAACCTTACAAAGTAGTTCATCACTGTGTCCCGCTCTCTCCTCAGTCAGTGGTGTGGTCACTCAATAACCAAGTATTTATCTTTAATTAAAAGAAAATGAAGTGGATCTTGTAAAAGTGCGCAAAGCTATGTGTCCGGAGGCAGGTTGGGAGATCGCAGAGTAAATGGGCTCACTTCTTCCTTTTCATGTAAATTCCCAGTGACATCAACTAAAGTGAATCTTTCCTCACCAAAGCTCCGAAGAAGAGCCTAGTCAGAAATCAGCAGTTTGGCCGAAGAACTCAATGGTGTGTGAAACCCGGGTCCCAAATGCGGAAGCAGCCGGAGCTCCTGAGTCAGCAGTGGCGACAATTCCGTCTTCACTACAGCGAGACAAAGGACAGTGGGCGCTGGGTGGAGAAGGGTGTTTGAGGTCGTCCCTGCTGCCACGTGGCTGCTTTGCTAGTGAGAAGCGGAGAACAACGAGACTCAAGGTCACTTGGCATGTTGGAAACAAAATCTAGCCTATGAGTCTATCTCTGATCCAGCAAGTCCATTCTCAGGAATATCTTTCAGAGAAATAATCAACCCACAGGGTGAGAATGTTTATGATAGCATAATCAGTGGTGAAAGCCCAGGAGGAAAAAGAGGGGAGGAATATCCACATTAGATTATTACACCCGTAACATGCAATCGATGTAACACGGGGCCCATTAAAAGAGTGAGTCAAGCCAGGCATGGTGGTACATGCCTGTAATCCCAGCACCCTGGAAGGCTGAGGCAGGAGGGTGGAAATACAAAGGCTCTGAGTTTGTCTCCCCCCCGCCCCCCCAAAAAGCAAAAGAATAACATGATCCTACAATGTGAAGATACACATGCATAGTAGGTAGCAAAAAGGATTAGGGTATTTTTAGACAAAGTAGGGATTGATGCGAGCACTGTGCATGTGAGGAAGGTAAAAAAAAAAGTACAAGATCATACTTTATAGAAATTGGTTGCAATAAACATATTTATAAAATCGTGTTAAAAGGTACATACAATTTTTTTCTTCTTTTTGGCAGTCCTGGGGATTGAACTCGGGCTCTTGTATGTCCAAGGTTGCCATGGTACCACTTGAGCTAAATCCCTAGCCTGGTGCATACAATTTTTTTTTTTTTTTTGAGACAGGCTCTCGCTTTGTAGTCCAGGCTGGCCCTCAGCTCACTAAGTAGCCCAGGCAAGCCTTCAACTCAGCAATCCTCCTGTCTCTGCCTCCCGAGTGCTGGGATGACAGGCGTGAGCCACCACGCCCGGCCATACAAATCATTCAGAAAACATTCATTGCTAGAACCTACTGCCTTAGTAAGAATATTCATGAAAAACACTACTTCCACTGGGAAGTATTAAACTTCCGTCCATGTTACTGTCTTTCTCTGAGGAGTAGAGCTCAGAAAAATGAATGCAGTTCATGAAGGGCCCCCCCACCAGTATTTGGCTCCTCCTCCCTCCTCAAGTCCCCTCCCCCCATTTCTATCTCCTGCCTTAGCCAGACGGAACCGGGGGCTGATTAAGACCTTCGGAGGACACAACCTGGAGTCTGCGATGCTGATTTTCTCCCTCTGTCTCGTCTCTAGAATACACGTTTAGCCAGAAAATCATTTAAATTAAAAGTACACCAAACCCAACATTTCTGATTCCTAATTTTTCCATAATAAGAACATCAATATTTTTCTGTCCCATAATCATCACAATCCATCTGCTTCCTTTTCTTAACTATTTGTTGGTAGCCCAGTTTAGTCATTGTACGTATTTGATGTAACTATTTAGTAATTCTTCCAAGCGTAGAACTTTGTTTCTCCTGTTCAAAGTTCCCAAACCTCAAAATAGAAGATGCTACTTTTCTAAGAGAGGTCAGGCCTTCACTATACTCATGATCCACAGGAGATTTTTGGTATGGGACACACTAGTGCATCGATATTTTGTGTCTGTGGCATTGTAGTGTTGCTCATAAGATTCTGGTTTTTCTTTCTTTTTCCCCTCATCTTCTATTTCTAATCTGATTACCAGACAAAAGAATTGGGGTTCAACATCGGGCAAACTGATGAGAAGAGTCTAGAGAAGGTTCAGCACACAATACTGGTAAAGGCAGGACAACAGTCCACGAAGCAGGAAGAGCCCCCAAGTTCAAAAAGCTGGGCTCAAGTTGGGATGGCCGGGGAACAACAATTAAGCTTGAAGACTTTTGATTTTGTTATTGGACTGTGCCTAGAAAGGCTGGGCCCCGGGGCCGTGGACATGAACTCCAAATCTGGGATGGTTTGTTCCACTCAACTGCAGCATCCAACAGGATGAGGCCATATCAAATAATGGCCCGGAAGAGTTCAGCCCCGCACAGAAACCTGGAGCTTGGTAACCCGGACGGTGATTCTGCCATGATGTCACCAATGCCAACCCCTTTAA
Organism: Thryonomys swinderianus; assembly: GCA_004025085.1. Taxonomy (NCBI): domain Eukaryota; kingdom Metazoa; phylum Chordata; class Mammalia; order Rodentia; family Thryonomyidae; genus Thryonomys; species Thryonomys swinderianus. The sequence continues at coordinate 29,296 of PVIC010010676.1, forward strand.
ATAGCCCATGAGATTTTTTTTAAATGATCTCGTAGGGTTTTGCCCTCTATTTTCGGGTGTTTCTGCTTCAGTCCAAACCTCTTGCTGGGTGGAGAGTAACATAAGAAAGTGAAAATGGAGCTTTAGAATTCTAATTAGACATGAGCTCAAATTGGAATCATAAACAGCTCATTTTTAGTCCCATATGCTGGAGCACTTAGTAAGCCTCGCTTTTCCTTTTAGTGAAATAGGTTTCCTGAGGGGAGTGAATAAGTAACATGTATAAAAGTTACCAGCACAGTGGTTGACACAGTACAACACACTAGATTTGAAACTTGTAAGTTTCTTTTTGAAGTCGTGATGACTTTCCAGCTACACCCAAATGACTCCCCACCCCCCAACCCCCGCAATACCGGAAGCCTTGCTAAGCTACATTCCTAGTGATGTTTTGCTTTTTATTTTGAGACAGAGCTTCGCTAAGCTGCTATTTTTCCCAGACAGGGTTGAATTTGAGGTCTTTGATTTGATGTCTTGCCTGGGCCTCCCAGAGTATGGGATCACAAGTGTGGGCCACCATCCCTGGCTCCAGAAGAATCCTTTATGCACGATTCAGCACCCGGGGTTCACTGGATCTGGAAGTCCCCCAAAGCCGCGTGCGGTCATAGGTGGGGGCTTTTCAGAGGCGGCTGGATCTAGAGTGTGTGACGCTGGCATTAAGGATGTGAGGGCCATCCCCCAAGAGTGGGTAACCTGGATAAGACATAAGGACAGAAAGAAGGTCACCACTTGTCACTTGTTTGCTACTGCTGCTTGTGCTGGGCGATGCCCCTCTGCCATGCTGCCCTGATTTGGAGCCAGCCGGTGATGCACTGAAACTTCCACAAACTGTGAGCCAAATGAACCTTTCTTTCTATAACTTTTTAAGTGTCGGTATCTTGTCTCAGCAAAGAGAAAGGCAACTCGGACATTGGCCAAATCTTTCATTCTTTCTGCCCATCTTTCTTGGCTGAACAGGAGCCTCATCCTTCTTGATTGCTTGTTTTGTTTGGGTCTGTTTCCCTCTGAAAACACCAGCCCCAGGCACAACTCTCTGCCTTTGTGTCTGCAGTAACCTTCTTCCAGAGCGAAGCTTTCCCTGCAGCAGAAGACTCACCCCGCCAACTATCTCAAAGCAAGGTTAGTATCCCCCTTCTCTGTCTTGAGCTCTTATTAATTGTTCACTTTCATGTGTGTCTTCTCCTCTACAGTAGCTTCTAGCCACATTAGCTACATATGTCTAAATTAATAAGAAAGGAAATTAAATATCAAATGCTGTTACGCGGTCCTGCTGCGGACACTCAGTGTCCAAGTGCACTATTGGGTCAATAGTGCGGAGGACCTCCCAGCCCCGCATGGCACCGCTCTGAACTGTGAACCACTCAGAGGTGGAAGCCTACCTGCCGTTTTGCAGGCTTCTGTATTTCCAACTTGTATTACCACATAAACCCTCAGCACTTTTGAACAGACTTTAAAAACTAGAATAGCTTCTTAATTGGTTATAGGTCACTTCCCTGTCTTCATCAAACCCTACTTTTTGGATAATTTCTATCTTTATTTCTCATTATAAAGACAACATGTACTGAATATAGAAATTTAGAAAAATCCAAAGAGGAATATAAAAATATACATACCCATCACCCCAAAACATGCCATTCTACTCCTTCATATATGAAGAGAAGTTGTTTCTATTTTTAAATTGAAATCATAGTCTTTTGGGAATCTTTTTTCTACTCTAATTGTTCATATAAGTTTGTCTCATTTCCAAAAGCATTTATGTATTATTAATTTAATTTACTTAATTAACTCTGGGAGATGCTAGAGATTGAGCCCAGGGCCTCACGTGTGCTAGCAGATGTCTTACCACTAACATATACTTCCGGCCCCACGTTACTGTTTTAAACATCTGCACAGATTTTCATGGGAAGAACATACCACAGTTTAACATATAAACAAATATTGTATGTCAGACAATTTCCTTTTTTTTTTTTTTTTTTTTTTTGCTTTTTGGAGACAGGGTCTCGCTTTGTAGTTCAGGCTGGCCCTGAGCTCACTATGGCGCCCAGGCAAGCCGCCGTGAACTCAGCAATCCTCCTGTCCTGTCTCTGCCTCCCGAGTGCTGGGATGACAGGCGTGAGCCACCACGCCCAGCATTATATGTGGTAACCGGGGATCAAACTCAGTTCCTTGCGCTTGCGAGGCAGGCGCCGGAACCACTGAGCTAACCCTCCGGCCCACAATTTCCATTTTTAAATAAATAACACATTATACATCTTTCTATCTAAACATATTTATGTTCACATCTCTAATTTGGATTCTTTGTAATGAAATTACCAACTGAAGAAACTACATATTTTTGAGAACTGTGTCTTTCTCATCTGGGTGGGTTTTGTTCTGTTTATTTTGTTCTGCTCAGCTGTCTGACGTCTGCTTCAGGACACAGCCTGGAGCTGTGTGGCTGAGGAGGAGGGAAGTCTTAGCAGGAGGTGCTGTGCTCCGTGATCTCTGAATTCCTCTCCCAGTGAGGCCAGGCTCAGCGAATACCTCTGGCAAAGCCATGGGACCCAAACAACCTTGTGTACTTCTTCTGTAAGGAGCAAACCAAGGATCTCTTCAGCATAAAGGAATTTTTAACAGAAATATTACTTGGTAAATACAAATATTTGTGATTGTCAGTATGTGCAATATCTAAATAGTACGACTGTTAGAACCAAACAAATAAGCCCATCTGTTTACCCAGGATTTAACTACACGGTTTGGAGAAATAATGCAAACATTGTCGGAATGCGCAGGCCTTGTGAGCTACTTCCTCTGCAGTGAAAATGCCTGATTTGGGGCTCACTCTGCTTTCTGCAGATTGTACCGATGATGACATGTTTTTCCAAGTCATTAACTTGGGCACAGCTTTGGGGCCAAATGAGGAGCTACATCCAAACCACTCTAAGGGGCTGGCTGATTGGAGCCAACAAAGAAAAGCCCCTCTGTCACTCATCCTGTGGGGCCACTCGGGGCACGTGATGGCGGTGACGACCCATGGTCCAGTGACCCCATTGTTCCAGAGAGGCCCGCTTTCACTGATACTGGGAGAGAAGCGGGCTGTGCCCGGCACAGGCTCTTCAAGGTGACAGCGCCGGAGACATTCCCAGCCTCCCCCCACGAGCTCTCACTGGTCTTTTTGGCTCTCTCGTGTCCTTTGTATTATAGTATAGAAGAAAAGTAAGTTCAAAGGTAGAAAATCAACATGACTTTATCAGGACCACTTTGACTGTGAGAGGCAACTAGCTAAGGCTTGAGGTGCCAAGCGAAGCCCAGGGCAGAACGGGCCGGCCCCCCAGGAGGCTGGGTCTCGCATGCCCACCGCGTCTTGTCCTCCGTAGGCCCTTCGGCCTCGCGGTTTTTAGACAGTCGTGTCGCAGGGCTCAGACCACCCCGAGCCGTGGAACCCGGGAAAGAGATAGGACAGCCCCCCGCCCCCGGGGACGGAAAGTTTTGGGAAAGGAGCCCAGGGCCAGGGTCTGATGCTGGTAGGTCCGGGAAGGGTTCCCGGAAGCGCCCGCCAGAGAGCCGGGCAAGGAGAGCAGCGGTAAGCGTATACTAAGGATGAGTCAGCGCGAAGGGTTGGTCCGAGCCGCTGGGTGGAGCACGGCAGAAATCCCCCCGGAGGGAAGCTAAGAGATCGGCGGCCACGCACTGCCGTCCTCTGTTGGAATTGTCTTTTGGCAGGCTAACGCCCAGTTTTTCCAGCAACATTTGTTAAAGAGGCTGTCTTTCTTCCTTTGGGGATGTTTGGCTCCTTTGTCAAAGATAAGGTGGCTTAGTGTATCTGGAGTTGTTTCTGGGTCTTCTAATCTATTCCACTGGTCCTCGGGTCTGTTGCTTTGCCAGTACCATGCAGTTTTTATCACAGCGGCTTTATAGTAGAGTTTTAAATTGGGGGTTGTAATACCCCCTGCCATGTCGTGGTTGCTTAGAATTGCTTTTGCTATTCTAGGTTTCTTGTGGTTCCGGATGAATTTTTGTATTATTTTCTCTAGCTCTGTGAAGTATACCGTTGGAATTTCTATTGGAATTGCATTGAATCTATATAGTAGTTGTGGGAGTATAGCCATTTTGACGATGTTGGTTCTCCCGACCCAGGAACAAGGGATATCTTTCCACTTTCTGGTTTCCTTTTCTATCTCAGTTTTCAGAGTCCTATAGTTTTCAGAGTAGAGGTCAATTGTCAGGACTGCCCCTGACGGTGCTCAATCCTCTGCACTCTGCAGCTGGGTCGGGAGAGTCCATGACACCGAATGAGGTCTCGGGGACAAACAGAGAGGGTAGCGTGAGACAGGGAGTGGCCGGTGGGCCGGACAGTGTCCAGCATGACCGCGGGCGGCACAGTACACGAAGGGTGGTGTGCTTCACTCGTGACGAGGCTGGGAACCGAGGCTCACTGCCACTGCCTGGCCTCTTGACAGAATGTCCTACCATGTACAGTTGGTGGGGAAGAGCGAAATTTAACATGCAGAGTTTGGAATGCACATTTACTCTCACGTCATCAAGAAATCCAGCAATTTCTAAATCCAAAAATTTATAAAATTGTAAGTTAAAACTGTCTACAGAACACGTTACTGTATGGGTACTATACATACATATATATAAATATATATATACACATGTACATATATGTGTGTGTGTGTATATATATATATATATATACACAGTTTATATATTAGTCAATATATTCTTAGATCTTTCTTTCCTACTCAGTGACTCATGATTAAAGGCAGACAGAGAAGATAAGTAAATGAAATCCCCAGCAGTGCTGCTGTGCAGAGAAAAAAGTTTCAGTGGCAGAATTTCACACTCAGGGGAAGTTCGCTATGGGGCTTGAATTAGCTCATGTAGGAAATGCCCTGGGAAAGAATCAAACACACACAGTTCGCTGCTATGACCCTTTAGCCTCACCTCAAGGCAGACTTTCCTAGCAGGCAACAGAACTCTGCAGCACACCAGGAGAAAGAACACTTGCTTTGTGCTAACAGATCCTCCCAAATGCAAATGGTTTTTCACACTGCCATCCTACCATGAGATTCGACCATTTGAAATTTAATAACTACGATAGCCAAGGTTTCTTTTTGCGCTTTCCTATATAGCACTGCTTTTCTTCTTACATCAAGCCAACAAATAAATACAGTGTCTACGAACAAAAACACTCCGCAGCACACGTAGGTGCAAATCACCAAAAGGAGAACTATGATGTCTCAGGCTATAAAGGAGTCAAAAGAGGGGGTTCTAGGAGGTGGAAAAATGCCTGGTTTCCAACTAGTTTATGTCATCACTTCCTGAGTATTGCTACTAAGAAACAATTATTTTTTTCCAGTTGAATTGAACTCCAATGTCCAACCTGTTGCTTGGCTCTGGATGGAAATACCTTTTATTATGCACCAGGATCTTGGAGACCAGCACTTACCTTGGAGAAACCATTAGTTTGTATGACTTTGGAGAAATTGCTAGCATCTCTGACACTCATTTCTTCATCTTAGAGATGATAAATCTTTTTTTTTTTTTTTTTTGAGACAGGGTCTCACTTTGTAGTTCAGGCTGGCCCTGAGCTCACTATGTAGCCCAGGCAAGCTTCAAACTCAGCAATCCTCCTGTCTCTGCCTCCCGCATGCTGGGATGACAGGTGTGAGCCACCACGCCCGGCACTGTGGTATGTGGTATTGATGGCTGGTGGGTGTGAGCCACCATGCCCAGCATTGTATGTGGTTACCAGGATCAAACTCAGGACCTTATTCATGCACTGAGGACTACAAGTCTGTTTTGAATTATTCAAATGTCCTTGTGTGTGTGTGTGTGTGTGTGTGTGTGTGAGAGAGAGAGAGAGAGAGAGAGAGAGAGAGAGAGAGAGAGAGAGGAGTTGTCTCTCCCGAGAGGGAATATAATGAAAAATAGCAAAATAGAAAAATACAAAGGATGAGTGCCAGACAAAGAATGAGAAAAAGATCTACGGAAGTGACAGTCTGCTAATGTACTTCCTACCATTTGTTCTCTTCTTCAGTAATAACTGAGTTTAGGTGTGCACAGGACAACCCAGTGGAGGATGCCATACCTGAGTTCTCCTCCAGGTAGATTAGCCCTTGGCACTGTATCGTGGTCCATGGGATGTGAGGAAAGAGATGTGTGACTTTGGAGACTTGCCCCTCACAAGCTTGAGCGTTCGCTCTCCGTTCCCTGTCGAGCACTCTCTCCCGCTTCCCCGTGACTGGGGCGGGGAGGCGGACACAAAAGCTGAGGCCACCACACGGGACCTCCGTGTGAGAGGCGCAGGTTAGGGATGTCAGGGCTGCCTACCAGCCCAGAGCCTCTTCACTGTGACATAAAAGAATAAGCTTTTCGCTGTGATGTAAGAGACTACATTTTCCACTATGACATAAAGGAATAAATGGCCACACATTACAAGCTGCTGTCATTTGGGGTCTGTTTGTTACAATAGCTTAGACTTTACCCTAAATAACTAGGAAACCCAGTGGACCTTCCGTAGGAAAGCAACCGGAGCCTGCACCAGGCGAGAGCAAGAAGCCTTTTGTCAAACAGAAACAGTATCCACGCAACTAATGAGAGGATTTCCTGCCCCTTGATGGACTGGAAAACCAATGAGCCGCTTTTCTTGAAAGCCATTTGCTGTCTGCTGAGCCTGCCGAGGTACTTACGTGAGGTCAGCAGCGTTTGTCTCAGCGAGGACGGAGCATGCGTCACCCCCGCTACGCGCGTCAGGGCTGCCTTGATCTTGGCTCCCTGGGGCGGAGCAGAGATGAGCTTGTGCCAGTCCCTACTCATACCGGGACTGGCCCTTCACCTGCCTGCAAGGTTCTGGATGTTGAGTTTGACACTTTTAATCCTTAGTTTCAGAAGAGGCCATGTCTCGGCAAGGTTCAGTAAAAGACCCAAAGCGGCAAAGAGCACAGACACAAAGGCCGAGTGGTGTCACCTCACAGCCTGTCCTTCGGCCGCGTGCACCGCGCTGAGATGGACTGAGTGCGTGTGGTTTGCAGCGGGTTCTGCGGAGGGGCATTGGCCCGTGGAGATGACAAGGTAGGAATCTGGGACACTTTCCCAGACCACTCACTGCTCCCCTCTTCTGAACTTTAATCCTTCAGGGGGATTAAATCCCGTCTTGAGACGGAGTGTATCTCAAGCCTTTGCGTCACTCCCAGACTCGCATAGGACATCAGCGATCAGAACTAGGAGACTACTGAGGCCCAGACAAATGGCCAGCATGGCCAAGGTCACGCGGCCCTTCGGGGCGACCATGAACTAGAGGCCAGTAGGCCTCTGAATGGTGAGGTCTTATCCACTCAGCTCTGTACTCTGCTTACAGGGACAAGCCAGTGTGGGATGCAGCAGGAGAAAGGTAGACACTGAGCAGAGGAAAGGACCCAAGGAGAAGCCAGAGCTTAGTTACCGGGGGCAGCAGGACCTGCATCCTGTTGGCACGGATTGCCCTGCCCCTCCCCCTTCCTTCCCCAACCTAATCTCCGTGTTCTTCTGGATCATTCTTCCTATTGTGCTGGGAATGGAGCCCAGGGTCTTCACATTGAGCTGTATTGACAGCCCCTTTTACTCTTTACTTGGAGACAAGGTCATGCTAAGTCACGCGTTGCCCAGGCAGGCGTAAATTTGTAGTTCTTCTGCCTCCGTCTCCCAGAGGGCTGGGGTCACAAGAGTGAGCCATTGCACCCAGCCCACTGCCATCTCTCTTTCCCTCTGTCAGGAGACAGACATATCCTGGATAGAAGCTGCCTCTTTATTCATAAACTCAAGCAAAGAGGGAATGGAACAGGTCTACAGTTAACTCAAAGGGTTGTAATCTAAGCAAAAATAAAAGTTTGTTGTTAGCCACTAAAAGTGGGAACTCAGGGAAAGCTAGCTGATGCATAGATACTCAGGTGCACAGCACACAAGGAAACCGGCAACAACAACAGCATCAAAAAACCCCAGTGAAATTAAAACAATAGAGTAAACAATCTGTAGACCAAACTTCCAACTTTGAAAGAGGAACTAGGACCTGAAATGCCTACTACAGTGGCCACATAGGAAAATAAAGACATGATATGATAAACAGGTACTTAAACATGTAACACCTTCCTCCTCACGTGGTTCAGCTCCGGAGCAAGCAGAGGGGACACGTCAGTTTGCCTTAGGGTTCTCTGTGTGTGTTCTTCATGGCTAAACTCTCTCAGGTCAAAACCAGGGTCTCAGAGCAAGGGCACTGAGATGGAGAAGCCCTGAGGAAAGGGAGGGCAGCTGTGAAGTGGGACCAGAGAACCTCGAAAGGTGCTTCTTTCGCAGGTCACGTAGGTTATGCCAGCTCCGGGATGGTTAAGACTGGAGTAGACCCAATGTGGGGCACCAGCTCCTCGGCTTCTCAGCTCCATGACCCTTTTGGAAGGTGCGATCATAGACCTGTCAGTCCCCTTTCCGTTACTAATAGGACAGAACCACAGACTGGGTACATTTTGGAGAAAAGCATCTTATTTTAGGTCCTGGTTTGGGAGGCCCAAAGCCAAATGGCTGTGTCTGGCAAAGACCTTCTTTCTGGTGGAGCCTGAGGTGATGCAAAGGCAAAACAAAAGATGCCATGTATCTGTCTTCCCCCCCCTCTCTCTCTCTCTTCTTGTAAAGCCACCAATATTCAATCGTGGAGACTCCCTCCCGTGACCTTATCCAATCCAGTCACTTCTGAAAGGCTAGTTCTGTAAACATCAGGACTGGATTAACCTTCCACCATCTTAATAGCTCACAATGGTGATTTGATGGAATTTCAGGAAACAAACCATATTCCAGCCATAGCAAGACCTGCTCCATGGATCTATTGAGAGAGAATGAAGTAACGTGCTCAGAAGGGCCTTGATAAGTATGAGCAGACTTATGAGCAGTATTGTTGTTAATATTTCTCTTCGTCATGGAGCGATCTTTGCAGTTGACACACCGCCACAGAGGTAGGTAAAAATCCTCACATAAGCTACTGGTCCATTCAAAATATACTTTTAAGGAAAATCATTCGTGTGACTTTCAGCACTGCATTGTCCAACAGGCCAAAGTCCTGTGCCCTTCGAGTTCTTCTTGAAAAGTAGTGTAAATGTTAACAGACTCAGCTTTCATCCTCCAAGTCCCAGGAAAATGTGTAGTTTTTCTCTCTCTCTTCTCTTTCTCTCTGCTTTAAGTGTGTTAAGAAAATAGTCTTTAAGAAGAAAAAGTCACCAGATTTGTGAAGGTGCTTTCCAATTACTGAGCTCCCGTAAGGGAAGGTGCCCTCATTGCTCGAGGAGAAGGGCGAAGAAAGAGGTAAGAAAGGAAATTATCTAGAGGGTCGATGGCAGGAGACTTCTGAAAACTCGGGCAGCATTTTCCCTTATTCTCCCATCAGACGTGAGGGAATAAACCCGCACACTCCTCCCAGAATGCTTCACACAGTCGCTCTCAGGCTGCTTTTCCTTCCAGCTGTCACACCCACACACATTAAGGATAACTTTGCTGAGGTTTCAGCCAAAAACGCGATGAGGCTGAGCTGAAAGCCCAGACAGCAGGAGCTGTCCTTCGGCCTGGGTGTAGGAAGAAAAAGCACAGCCAGTAAAAGTGAGAGAAGACAGACACAGCAGGAACGGTGATGGGGTCGGCACACTGATGTATTTTTATTCCCCTATCCTAGCTTTGATTGCAGGCTCCATCTTTAGAAGGCCAGATCTGAGCAAGGCCAAGGTAAGATTCGTGTGGAAAATTGGCATCGTGCTGGCACTGGACATCTTTTGCCTGATCTGCTGATTTTTTCCTCTTGACTGATGGAAGCTCACTAGCTGAGACCTTGTAAGCACATGGGTTTTCTGTGCTTTGAGACAACAATAGAAATTTCCCCAGCAGTAGCTTCCTAGAACTCATTAAGTTCCTGACTGGTAACTCCCTTCGCTGATTTCATGTGAATGAAAAGCCTTGCCAGTTGGGGTAATGTTTGACCTTTCCTATACTGTTCACATTCTGTGATGTTTGTTTACTCAATAAACATTTCCTGGGCAGTGACTCTAAGCCAGGCATCCTGGAGGCGATGGTGGTAAGTTAGGTGTAGCCGACGCTGTTGTGAAGTTATGATCTACTGGGGGGAGGACTGTCAGGCTTTGGGATGACAGTGTGGTAAAGATGGTGCCAACAGCTGCAAACATGAACTGAATAGTTACTAGGAGCAAAGTACACTGAGCACTAATTCAGTCCCTGAGATAATTACCTGAAGTTGGCAACTTTCTTATCTTCACGAGGTAAATGAGATCAGCAACTTGCCCAAAGTTATCAACTTGTAAGTAAACTGGGCTAGGGGTGGTGCTTCAGAGCTGCTGCTTTTGACTGTGATGCTATAATTGAAGAAGTTCCAGACGCATGTGGCAGGCAACACAAAACCCTTTTGTTGGGGAGGTAGCCCAGTGGCACTGCACCTGCCTGGCAAGCACAAAGTCTTGAGTTCGATCTCTAGGACTGCAAAAAACAAAAATGAAAACACAGAGTTCTTTAATCTGGTTCAGGCTGTCCACGTAGTGGCTTTGCTGAGCCCTGCCAGACAAGCAGGATTTAGCCTGAGGAAGGTGAATGTATCTCACATAAATGTTTTGAATTGCAAAGAATAGAAATCCAGGCGACCGTAACTGATTATAGGACAGTGGACTTATTTGCTGCATAATAATTGCCTCGGGGTGAGTGAGTTCTAGCATTGGTCCTAGGAAGGATGTAGGAAGTTAGGATTCTGGTCAGTGTCCATTTCCTTTCTCCTACTGCTCTGAAGAAGATCCACATGACTCAGCCAATTACTGGACCTGAGAATTTTTGCTCCATTCCCTTCTTAAAAGGGAGGAAGGATAGTTCCAAATGTCTTACAGGAATTCCTTCTAAAAGTCACAGGCTAATATACCCACCTTTTGACCAGGGCTTGTGCCTATCTTCCCTGAGACTAAGGGGTTTTCAGAAAGAAAAGTAAAATAGGTTTTGAGTAGCAACCAGCAAGGTCTGCCAGAGAGAGGGGGGTAAACGTCTAGGCCGTCAAAGAGATCAGGACATAAACAAGGGGTGGAACGGGCTCAGGCTGGCTGGAGGCACTTGACAGAGGGCGAGCCATGAGGTTGGAAGTGAGAGCCAGCCCAGAGCCTGAAGGGCTCGCCATCTTAAAGCCTGCTCACTGTGTCTTAAAGACAAAATGAAAACAAATAAGGAATGTCGGTTAGGGCAGTGACCCGTGTGCAGAGAGCACGTGGCAGCTCTGTGAGGAGCCTCCGAGACTCACAAGGGAGAGAGGCGGCAGGAGACCTGGCTGGGAAGGGGGCGCCCTGGCTGGTCCAGGGGACCGCTGATGGTGTCTCGAGTGATTACAGAGGCTTGGCGAAGCGGGCGGGCGGACTGGCACTTTTAGAAGGTACTGGAATCAAAGGCTTGACTAGATTTGGGAACAGGGTAAAGTTCAAGCCTCTGCCCTGTTCCAGGGAAAGGAAGAGGGCGGAAGGGAGGGAGGAAAAGAAGGAGAGAGAGGGGGAGGAGGAAGATGGGGGTGGGGGGGACAGAGGCTTAGCATTAAATATGCCAAAGCTTTATTCTGACAGAGCCAAACGAATTAACCTGGGGCTAACCGAACTGTCCTTACAGCTCGGGTGAATGTGGCATTCCCGCATGGAGATCATTTCCACCACATCAGGCTTTGTTTTCCATTTGGTCTGCTAAGTTGGCTTCACTTGCTTATTTGATCTCATTTTGACCCTACCAGCACTGCTGGACGGCTTCTCTGTCAACAAGAGGAAACAGAAACTTAGATCGTTTGAGCTGGAAAAAATAGTAAAATTAGTGAATGAGCCTCAGAGGTCAAGGGAAGACAACGGCGGTAATGCCCCGTCGCATCCGGTAGCCACGGCGTCCACACCGAGCCTGAGCTTAGTCGTGTGCCTTGTCAATGGGGTGTTAGCAAATGGAAAACTCCTGCGCTGGGGCTCACCCTCTGACCAGCAGGAACCCCAAGACCGCGGCTGGGGAAGCCACATGGCAGGAGAAGCCAACCAGCTATGTGGAGCTCACCCCAGACACAGCAACCACAGCCAGTGATTTCAGTTCCTACCAACAGAAGACAAGCCCGCCTGAGCCCAGCCCAGGTTAGGATTTGAACAGTTGTGGGTAAACGATACGGTTTAATTTTTAGCCATTATGGTTTGGGGGTACTTTGTTTTGCAAAACGTGGCAACTGATAAGAATTACTATGTGGAAGCTTTGTCTTTTGTTTCCTGTGCAGACGCAAATCATAGATACAGGCAATGTTATATTTATAATGTAGACTTGTTTTTATCCCTTTATTATCACTTTGTGAGGCTTTGGGGAAGTAAATGTGCTTGTCCATTCCATCACATGTAACTGAAGGTCTCCATTCACCCCCCGCTTCTTCTGTCCTTTAGATTTGTGGAGTGCATAAGAGTCCTCAACAGCACTGAGCACCTGCAATACAGTTCTTATACAGTGTATACGATACTTGACCACACTTGATGCTCATAGAGGAGGACGGCTTTGGCACAACTCACAGACTGGGGGAATGTGGATGTTTCAAGGCAGGGACGTCACGGCAGAAGGACATGGTGCAGCAAAGTGCTTAGCTCATGGAGGCCAGGAAACAGAACCAGGGATAGCTCTATAGTTACCAAGATTACACCCCCAAGTCTCACCCAGACACGTCCAGGTGCATGCTGCACTAATCTTCTAGGGATTTCTTTCTTTTTTTTTTTTATTTCTTGAGTCAGGGTCTCACTTTGTAGTTCAGGCTGGGCCTGAGCTCACTATGTAGCCCAGGCAAGCCTCGAACTCAGCAATCCTCCTGTCTCTGCCTCCCCGAGTGCTGGGATTACAGGCGTGAGCCACCACGTCCGGCATTGTGGTATGCGGCGTTGATTGTCAGTGGGCATGAGTCACCGCCCCAGCACTGTATGTAGTTACTGGGATCGAACTAAGGTCCTTGCGCTTGGCTTGCGAGGCAGCCGCTGATCCCACTTGTGGAGAGCTGTGATGTGCCATGCCTTAAAGATGGCGCCGGTTTCCGCCTTCCGCCAGTCTGCTGGCGAGCGCTCTCCGTGGTAAACAAGTCCTTATTTGGCTGTGCTTGCTTCAGGTGCCTGTTTCCGCATTAGAGTAGCCTATCTGCTTTGCCTACGTGGCCCACTGAGACTGGCTGACCTAAGGGTACTTAAACCTGTGGGCGTTTCTCCCCGGGGTCAGAAGGTGTTTCAAGGTTCCTGAATAAACTGCTTGAGGAAGAACTCTCAGGGGGTCGTGTCTTCCTTGCTGGTCGAGGCGGACGCGACACCCACTGAGCTAAATCTCTGGCCCTACTAGGCATTTCTTTTTTTTTTTTTTTTTTTTTTTTTTGCTTTTTGGAGACAGGGTCTCACTTTGTAGTTCAGGCTGGCCCTGAGCTCACTGTGGTGCCCAGGCAAGCCGCCGCGAACTCAGCAATCCTCCTGTCTCTGCCTCCCGAGTGCTGGGATTACAGGTGTGAGCCACCACGCCCAGCATTATATGTGGTAACCGGGGATCGAACTCAGGTCCTTGCGCTTGCGAGGCAGGCGCCGGAACCACTGAGCTAACCCTCCGGCCCCCTACTAGGCATTTCTTAATCCAGTTACCTGTCAGGATTAATGGTTACAATGCTTTAGGGGTTACTTTTCCCTTTTAACAGATGACATGGATAAGT
>PVIC010010677.1:0-42919 GCA_004025085.1 Thryonomys swinderianus
ATACATTATAGTATCTTTATACTTAAAAGGTCAACATCACTGTAAGTATGGTGAAATGTGCTTTTAAATATGTTAAGAGCTGCAGGTTTTACTGAATCTTTTGAGAGAGGATCTTTTTGGGCTATGAAAGTGCAAAATCACTCTCATGCGTGAAGGCAGAATGGGAGTTTCTGTTGACCTTTATGGAATTTTGAGAAGATTGAACACTTCCCCTTTTTCCATTCATGATGAGAGGTGGGAAGCTGGCAGAAACAATTTCTTTTTATTTACTGGCCATTACAGTTGTAAAATATTGCAGACATGAGCCTGATATAAATCAGCTCCCCTCAGATGAATGTGCCTGGAGAGAGGCTTTCTGCCAAGGTTTCCTCACCTCAGCTCTATCTCTGGAGTGCTCTTGCTTTGTCTTTGGCAAGCCTCTGGAATTTATTTTGTTTTTAATTCTAAATAATTCTTGATCAGGGAACAGAAATAGAGGCTCAGAGTTTAGAGCTGAAAGAGACTTTGGAGGTTATAGTAGTGATATTCTACTATAAGAGATAGGAGGCACTTCTGGAACTTAAGCAAAAGATAATTAATACACACTGTGTGTGTGTGTGTGTGTGTGTGTCTGAAGCTTTAGGTGAGGGCTGGCTGGTGGTTCAAAAATCTCCTTAAGGACAGCGTCAGTTTCCATTACTTCCTCTTGTTTACAATATGTACTTCATTCTCAGAGTCTTTGAACTTCTCACCAAAGAGGTGATGTGGGTGGGTTGGTTTCTCTCAGTCTCCTCCTTTATTTGACTATTCAAACTACATGGCTTCCCTACAAATGGATATTCACTGTTCTGAAAGAATTGAGGTGATAGATGCTGGGAAAGAATCATCTATTTCATTATTTTACAGATGAGAAAGAGGTGTTAGAAAAGCATTTGCAGGGTAGAACAATAACATCTATTCCACCACTACATTCATGTAAATAGAAATGAGTGTGAATTTTGTAAAACTAGGATATATCAGGATGTGTCCCTAACAGTGAGGAAATGGAGAGTTTGTTCATCTCATGTTTGCATGTTGTTTTGGGGCTTTAGTTGTTGGGCTGGAACACACTCTCCAAATGTCACTCTTAGTGAGTTTATGCCCTTGCTGTTCACCTTTTTGGATTCTAGTTTTCTGGTGACTGCTTGAGGGTTCTACTAAGAAAAATAGAGGCAGTGAAGAATGTACATAATAGCAAAAGACAGGGTTGCACTAATAAATTAGATAGCACATACAGACAGAGAATTATAGCTGTGTTTCCTCCTGATCTGATCAAATCGCTTCTTACCTACTTGGGGTGGTATAAGTTTGCCTCTTTTTTAAATAAGAAAGCATCAGAATGGCATATTTTTTGAGACAAACTCATCCCCGAAAGAAATGTTCAAATCATATTTGAATTTGTCACCTTTTTTGTTTGAAATTTACTCATTCAACAGTATTTGTTAGGCATTTGCTACATTCTATACAATTTTCTTTTTTAGAAATATGTTTAAATCCAATGGACAGACCTTCCTGCTATCATTGTATTAGTGTTACAAAGGCATCAAAGAAAAACTTAAAAAAATATAGTGGACACTTGAGTTATGAGAGGCCTCACATACACACAACTAGGATTAGGACCAGAATTTTACTTTTTACCTAGGAACAAAATCTTGAGTTGTGACCTGTATACTGGATGCTTGTGCTTCCAGATGGTCTCAGAAAGAGATTTAAAGGAAGAACATAACAGCATCTCTTCCTGTGTGGGTTTAATTGAGAAATCTCACACTAGTATTTTTCTAAGGACACTGAGAAGTGCCTGTGGAGAGGAGACAGACTTTGAAGGCTGTGTAGAGGAGCCTGAGCCTTCAACTGATCAGCTTGAGTCACAGCCAGTCCTTGTAAATGAAATGAGTTTGTAAGTCAAGGTCCACTGTAAGTAAAATATGTAAACCTATGATGAGCATTTTATTTGCAGTGGTGAGCCTTGCTCACTCATTCCTTACTTTTCTCCCCTACGCCCCTTTTATTTCTACTAATTACTAATAATTACTATCTTCTCATATAGCACGTACTGTATTTATCTTTAATGGGTATTTTCTGTCTCTTTATATAGTTTTTAATTTCCATGGGACCCTCACTATCTGTCTGTTTTTATTCTTTGCCATTAGCACCTAGAACACTTTCTGATACATAGTAGACAATCAATAGATATTTGTGAAAGGAAGACAGGATTGGGGAGCAGAGAAATAATCATCAAGGGCATTTCAGAGATGATTTTGATTCAACATTACTTCTGGGTGTTAAATCCTCTGAGAGCCTCATATTGTTAACAGTACAAGATGAAAGTACAGAATGACATAAAGTAATCTGCGAAATCTTGTGTCTTAATCTAATGATACTTGCTTCCCTTGCTGATGATAGTATTATGCCGTTGTAATCGTTCTTTTGCTCCACATATATTCACTGGATAGCCAGTTAGGCAGTGTCACAGTACTGGCAAGTCCATAGATCAGCATGCTGCGCCATCTCCTGTGGCCCCTGAGCTCTTCTCTTTGGTCCACAGCTATAACTCCATCCATGGACTTTTTTAAGACCCTAAATCTCAAAACTGCTTATGTACTTCAAGGTCTTAAGGATGGTGTTTTTAATGTACAGACCCATGGGAATGGAGAAAGCCTTCTGGCAATTCTTGCAGCCCCAGTCTGCATGCAGAGGGGCAAATATGTATTTTCAGCAATTTAGGAAAGGCCTTCTTTTCCTAAGAGGATTACTTTTTAAGGTAAAGTTTTAGGAAATAGTAATCAGAAGCTCTAACTAATAATTGTTGAACGATGGTCCCCTGAGGCACATTTCACTTAGATGTGAAGTTTTTGTGTGGTGTTCTTTAAAAGCAAGAAATGAGTGTAGCGCCAAAGTGTGGCTAGCAAGGGACCTTGGCAAAGTGGGTATGAAGGAGTAGGAAACAAGATGTAGCAAATTTCTAACTCCTCGTTTACCTGATGAATGATCACCTTGTTCTGTCTGGAGGAGAGTTGTGTTGCTGTCTTTAGAGTTTTGAGCATTTTTATCTCCTCAAACAAAGCAAAGAATATCTAGTCCTTGTGCAATGTGCAAAGGGGTTGAAAGAAACCAAGCCTTCCCTGCAGGCAAGCAGAGGTCTTTTACCCTTAGGCAGTTTGACTCCAGGGTTGCAGAACACCCCTGGCCCACATGGAGAGCTTCTGTGAGGAAAACTAAGAGGTCATTGTTTTTACTTTTCATTTCCTGTACTTGGCACAGCATGGCCTTTGGGCAAAACGCATCACAGTCAACTCAAGTATTCTGGCCTTGGAGTCTTCTGAAATTCAGCGTCCTTTACTCAGATACATACTCTTTATTCAGCAAGACTACCTATCTTTTTTCTTTTTTTTTTTGCTTTTGAGACAGGGTCTCGCTTTGTAGTTCAGGCTGGCCCTGAGCTCACTATGGTGCCCAGGCAAGCTGCCGCAAACACAGCAATCCTCCTGTCTCTGCCTCATGAGTGCTGGGATGACAGGCGTGAGCCACCACATCCGGCACTGTGGTATGCGGTGTTGATTGTTGGTGGGCGTGTCTCCATGCCCAGCATTATATGTGGTTACCGGGGATCGAACTCAGGACCTTGCACTTGCGAGGCAGGTGCCAGAACCACTGAGCTAACCCTCCGGCCCCCTATCTTTTCTTTTTAAAAAATCCCCAGTCTTCTTCCCTTTTTCCTCCTTTCCTCCATCCCTCTTTCCTCCTTCTGTTCCTTTCCTTTCTGTTTTTCTTTCTTCCAGCTGCTAACACATGTGGGTTATTACATGGTGAGGGAGATTGATAGGTAAGCATCCAGATACATTTACATGAAAGAGGTTATTTATTGACAAAACAGTTCCTGTGAGCTTAAATAAATAAATGTTGAGAGCCAGAGGGTTAGCTCAGTGGTTTCGGCGCCTGCCTCACAAGCACAAGGTCCTGAGTTCAATCCCTGGTAACCTCATACAATGCTGGGCGTGGAGACTCACGTCCACCAGCAATCAACCAGCGATCAGCACCACATACCCTAGTGCCGGGCATGGTGGATCACTCCTGTAATCCTAGCACTCAGGAGACAGAGGCAGGAAGATTGCTGAGTTCAAGGCTTGCCTGAGCTACATAGTGAGCTCATAGCCAGCCTGAACTACAAAGCAAAACCCTGTCAAAAAAAAAAAAAAGTTGAGATTCTACATTTGCAAATAAAAATGGGGATTAGCAGCAGATGTGGGAACTAAGTTCCCAAAGCAACAGGAAGATGCAAGAGTTTTAAAAGACGGTTGAATATAGTTATAAATAAATTAGGGAGATTGTCCTGAAATAAGATTAGAATAACAAGAGAAGACCCAGAATTGATAAAAGGGAGTATCTTTGAATGAGAAATATGGCTCATATTTAGCAAGTAAAAAGCCAGAGAAGCAAAGAATAATCTAATCATCAACCTTTTGTGCAAAGGATTAATAAAGATAAACTAGATGCTAGCTTTGAAAGTGGCACACACATTGGGAGGTTATTACACTGTGTGCTCCAGTAACAACATTGTAAGGTATGTCCAGAGATGTTATTACGGATCTGCCATCTGTTTTACCAGCGGTGGGAATTCATTTGGACATTCTGCTGTATACCAATACCACACAGACTCTTTCTGCTTGCTTGGCCCAAGCCAAGTTAGATGTGATTACAGAACAAACTTAGGTCGTTTGTACTAGCTCAGCTCACCAGTAAGATGTCCTGTTATGCATCATGCAATAATGTTAATGGCTCTTTTCAGAAAGACCTTAGCAAATAATCATTCTTACTTTATTTTGATCTGTAAAGAAATTGTTGTGAAGCACAAGGAAATGACTAGAAAGAAAACTAGAAAGAGAAAATTTGACATTTTATTTGCCATATGTGTATGGGCCACTGGTTTTTAACTAGTGTTGTGTTTTTTCCTCACAGAGAACATTTGGCAAGACACTGAGATATTGAGGCTCTCATAATTTGGGAAAAGGTTGGAATGTGTTACGGACTTGTGGTAGCTAGACGCTGCTAAAATTTTTACAGTGTCTAAGAATGTCCTCCACCTTGAAGCATTATTTGCCTCAAAATATCAACAGAGTTAAGGTGGAGAAATCTGGTTTTGAGAAATATTTTTACTTTTCTGAGGCATTTTTCAACATCTCACATGATGGTAATTTCTTAATAAATGATGTAAATATTCAATGACATAATACACATAGAAGTGCCTGGGTACTATGTGTATTGAAAACTGTATTTGTCAATTTATAAAATGATTTTAACAATTTTAAAGTATGTTGGAATAGAATTTGAAGATAAAAATATGCTTCATGTCGTATATGGTAATGAAATGGATGATAGAACAAGAAGCACGAACTAAAGGTTTTACTTTTTTTTTTTTTTTTACTCATTATTGGTACATTTTATTGGTACATTATATATACACATTACAATTACACTTTATATTGAAAATTTGTAACAGTATATGACACAATTTAATTCTCATTTTTCCCTTCCTCTACCCACTCTGCCTCCCTCATGTCCCTATATACACAAGCATTGTTTCCTTTTATCATCAATTTTTTTTCTTTCTTCATTCTTTACCCTTAAACCTCATTACCCTATGAATATTTACTACTTCACAATATTAATCATGCATTCTTACTCTCTTTTTGACCTTGCTCTGTAGTCTAGGCTAGGCTTGAACTCACTGTGTACCTCAGTTTGGCCTCAAAGTAGGAATCCTTCTGCCTCACCCTGCTGAGTACTAGGGTTATAGACTACCACCACAAATCAGCCAGATCAGAGTATTTTTACTGAAAATGTCTGTATCATACCACATTATGTTTCTCTTTGTGTATGGACTATTTCATGTAAGTCAGTTTGTAGTTTGTATCATCATAGTGTGTCATATTATTGGCAGCCTAACACTGAGTACAAGTTTCTTACTATTTTGGCAGTACTGAGGATTAAATTCAGGAACTTAGCAATGTGCTGCATTTACCTCCCTTTTTAAAATTAATTAATTTTTTAATTTTAATTTTATTTATTTATTTATTTATTTTTTGAGACAAGGTCTCACCTTGTAGCTCAGGCTTGGCCCTGATCTTCCTATGCAGCCCAGGCAAGCCTGGAACTCAGCAATCCTCCTGCCTCTGCCTCCCAACTGCTGAGATTTAAGGTGTGAGTCACCATGCCTGGCATTGTGATGTGTAGTTATGGGGGATATAACCAGGGACCTTGAACTTGATAGGCAGGTGCTAGAACCACTGAGCTACATCTCCGGCCCAGATGAGCTATTTTCTAAAAGCTGTTTGAATAAGATAGCCAATTAAAAAAAATTTCTTCAGATGTCCAATTAAAATGTTATTTGAACATTATATGAGACATGCCAAAGTGAACAAAGGAAGAAATGAAAGAAGGAAAAGAAACAAAAATGTATTTCCATCATCACCAGGGAGATAAAATAATCAGGAGCCTATGGAATAGTGTCACAGTCATTGCTGAGTTATCAACATACGTCATCCAGACCTAGAGATCCACCTCCCGATACAGGAAGCAGAGGGCAGAGAGGGAGGAAAGTGGTAAAGTGCTGAAGGAGACAGGGAATCTCAGCAGCCCTCACCTGGGCTATGCTGAGCTGTTCAAGGAGACACAGCACTGGGAGTTGGGGGGAAAACATGGGAAATTGCTCATCATGACTGTGAAGTTATTTCCGGGTGACTCATATGCATTTTCAGTCAAGCTGCTCTTCTTACTCCTATTTGGGAATGTTTCTTGAGTCAGAGAAATTTGAGGAGCTGGAGTAGAGTTGCTTTGCTCTGTTTGGTCCTTCTCAAACTTAGCTTTGCATATTCAGCAGAGGACACATGAGTGTTAAACTTTGTACATTGAGGCCTAATCCACAGTGTGAGAGCAGTGGAGGCTGGTCCTTTGCCATGTGTTTAGGTCAGAAGGCTGAAGAGCCTGTGAATGGGTTGAGTGTCTCCATAAGAGGGGACCTGAGAGATCCTCTTTCCTCTCTTGCTGCTCTCCTACCAGACACTGGATTTGCTAGCACCTTGCTCTTCGACGTAGCTGCCAGAAAAATGGGAAATAAATGTGTGAGCATACATACGTGCCTATCACTGCCTGAATAGACTAAGACAGCACTGAAACCCAACACTTGGGCTTCTTTAAGTACTACTGATGCTATTTCCTTTAATCTACCACCACCATCAGAGATTCTAATTTCCTGGCTCTGGGGGAAGACTCAGCATATAAGCATTATGTTATTCAAAATGATTCCACAGGGAAGCAACCTACTTAATGCCTAACCTAGAAATCATAAAATTGAAAAGCAGAGTGAGAAGACATATTTTTCTTTTTCCTCCTTTGCTATTACTCTCACTATTTTCTTTTTATTGTAGTTTTTGTTTTTTGTTTAATTTCCATTGTGAGGCATGTTAAGCAGCTAAGCAACATCAAATACTCTTAAGAGTGGCTAATATTTCCTAAGTATTAACTACTCTTTTATAACATTTTGTCCCTTATGTTCATTGGTCCATTTAGTTCATTCAATGGATCTGAAGCAGATTATTGGAATTCCAGTTGGGAGGAAACTATCTGAATAAACCAACTTCTTTAAATTAGCAAATTCATGAAGAATTGCCAGTTCTCTAGGTTTTCGAACTAAGACATAACAGAATTTGTTTTTTACAGCAAGATCTAGTGTTCCTAAAGCTGTGTGCATGGTAATACTCCTTTGTGTATGTATGCTACAATTTTTGTTATCAGTTCCTTTTTTTATGAGCATCTAAGCTGGTAAGATAGTTTAGTTACTGTGGATGGTTTTGCTATAATCATGCATATATGTGCATCATTATACTGTGATGTACTCCTGGAATGTACTCAGTAAGAGATATAGCTGGGTCAAATAGAATTTCAATTTTTAGTTTTATGAGTAAATTCCATACTACTTGCACAGTTCTTGTACTGATTCATATTCCCACGAATATTCTAGAAAGATTCCTTTTCTCTAATTCCTAATCTGAATTCTCTCTCCTCTCTCTGTCTCTGTCTCTGTCTCTCTCTCTCTCTGTATCTATTATCTATCTGCTTTCTTTCTTTTTTCTCTTTGATATTTTTTTTTGAGACAGGGTCTCACTTTGTAGATCAGGCTGGCCCTGAGCTCACTATATAGCCTAGGTTAAAACTTAAAGCAATCCCCCTGTCTCTGCTTCACAAATGCTGGAGTTACAGGCATAAACCACCAAATCCAACATTGTGGTGTTTGCTATTGATTTCTGGGATTATAGGCATGAATCACTACATCTGGTATTGTGATATATGGTACAGGGGGACTGAACTCGAGACTTTGGGTTTGCAAGGCAGACTCTGGGTCTATGGAGCTAAATCCCAGGCCCCTCTTTGATATTCTTAATAGTAGCCATTCCACCTGGAGTGAAATGGAATCTCAATGTAATATTGATTTACATTTCTCTAATAGGTACGTATGTCAGACATTTTTTGTAGATTTATTGGCAATTTGTATTTTTCTTTATCTAATTTTCTGTTCAACTTACTTCCCGTTGAGTAACTGGGCTACTTTTTGGTGTTAATCTTTTGAGTTCCTTATATTTCTAGATATTTATCTTTTATCAGGAGAATAATTAGCAAAGATATCCTCCCATTATGTAGGTTGTCTCTTTACTCTTTGTTCACTGTGCGGAAGCTTTAAATTTGGTGCAGCTACCTTTATTGATTATTTGTGTTATTTTCTAAGTTATTATTGTTCTATTTGGGAAGTCTTTGCCTGTACATATGGCTTCAATATTTCCTTGTGTCTTTTTTTCAACAGTTGCAAGATTTCCCATCTTGTATGGCAGTCTTTCTCCTTTTTGATTTGACACTGGTAAGGATGAGAGATAAGGATCAAGTTTCACTCTCATGTAGATAACTAGTTTTCCTAGTACTATTTGAAGAGTCTATCTTTTTATTCCAGTGGAATTCTTTTTAAAGGGAAAGTTGTATTGTTTTATTCCTTTGGTTGTGAAATTGATTGAATGTTGAATCTCACTGAAATAAGACCTATGTGAATGTGAATCCTACCGATATGGCTGTTCTCATTCAGCAGAATGCTGTACAGCCTTCTCTCCTGTGCTAGGATTGGTTGATTTTGCTGAATGTGGATTATTTCCTTCTTTGTAAGGGAAGTTCTTTATGCCCATTCTCATTTTTGATGCATGGTGTTGATTAAGCTTAATTGTGTCAACTTGGTTGGGTTAGGAGCTGCCAAGGAAATAAGTGAAGCATACTTCTGAGTAACTCTGGATTGAGCAGAAAAAAGTGATCTCCCTCTCTGGTGTTGTTTCTTGGTTTGTTTCTGCTGTCATGAACTGAGAATCCATCCTCCACCACACCATTTTGCCTTGGAGCCTACTTACCATGAAATGAATCCCCTGAAACCATAAACCAAATTAAATTTTTGATATTGGATGTTGTGTCTCTGTGTCAAGAAGATGAGCTTACACAGGTACAGTACTCCAATCAGGCCTAACCCAATTGATTTTCTTGTCAGAAAATTTTGTAGAATACTTTTTTGTAAATAGCATAATCTATGCAGTACAAAAACATTTGAAGCTAATCAACTTCAACAAGATGAGTAAACTCCATGTACTAATGGATCCCCTTGGCACACTCTTGTAACAAAATGTTGGCACACAACTCTGACATATCACATGGATATGCTTCAAAAGTTTTAATGCTTGAGAAATCCTCAACAGCCTTAACACAGTCATGCTTTTATGATACTAGATTCTGAATATGGCTGAGAAGAGAAAATTCCCTTCTATTTTCTTTTGAAATGATATAAAGGACAGAATTAGTAGATAGGATATGACCCTGAAGTGAGTTTACCATACAACTCTTTGAAAAGTTCCCAAGTCTGAAGTACTCTTAGGCTCTGACTCATCATACTACAAACTAATACAAGAACATCAATTTAGATTTCATTAAAAACCCTTGAGTGAACTGTAATTGTTGTTCTTGAAAAGGTTTTAAAGAAATTTATATGACTGGAAAGAAAAATATGGGGTACTATAAGTACATTTAGTTGAAAAATCTCATTTAATGTTATTCAACATTAGTGAAGTTTTAACTTAGTAAAAATTACGTTTAAGAGGAGACAAACAGTGGTTCATCGATTAGGAAACAAGTGAACACCTATGTGGGTTTTCTAGATTATCAAGTTTGTACCACTATGATGTTATTTTAACTAACACAGGTAATTTTATAAGGACATGTGCACATTTTCCTGAATACAGGTAGTTTCCACAATCCTGTTGCTAATATGAAAAATAATTAGTTGCTGAGGGCAGCTTCCCTTGTCACAATACCTGGATTCAAATTCTGCTCTGTAACTTGCTAAGTTTGTGATTTGGTTAAAATGTTTAACATTTCTGAGCTTCACAGTCCTCACATGTAAAATACATAGACAAATAATTATACTATTGGCTCATAACTTAGTCGTAAGAATTAGAATCAAATAGTTCATGCAAATCCATGAGTTTCTGTGTATTTGGCATAAAAGATCAGTAAATAATGAATATTATTATTATGGTTGTTTTAATGATGTGATGACAAAGCCCTATTACTTCCTTACTTGTATGGTGATTGTTAGATAATGGCTTTCTTGCATTTTCCAACAATGCCTGCCTTGTGTTCCTCCTCTAATGCTTCTGTTTCTTAACTTTCTTCTGCAATGGAGGGGAAAAGTAGAGAAGACAATTTGGAAAGTATGACAAACTTCTGAGGAGAAAACAGACTAAATAAGAGAGTTTAATAAGGCTTTAGCTTTACAGTAGAATAAGAAGCTAGGCATGGTGGCTCACACCTGTAATCCCAGTATGAGAGAGGTAGAGGCAGGAGGATAGCTGCAAGTTCAAGGCTAGCCAGGCTACCTAGTGAGCTCAGAGTCAGCCTTAACTTTCCAACAAGGCCCTGTCTCAAAAACAACAACAAAAACCCAATAGAGTGGAGTAGGATTTCAGAGGAATGTTTTTTTGGCTCCAAGCCAATGTTTACTTCATAGTTTAGAAATGTGTTATTTTTAAGAGTTGTAGAAGTGCAATTTGTTGTTAAATATGGCAAAATTAAAGATATAGTATAAAATTTAACCCAGATTTCTTACTGCTCACAAATTACACATTTTATTTGAGAATATAAAATTTAGTTCCTATTTCCTTTTAATGTATGCTAATTCTAAGAAAACTACCATATACACCATTATCATTTTTATTATTTTAATATTACAAATTTGGGTTCAATGTTCTTTTTAAATATCCCCAAAACTTTTCAAGTTACTGGATAAGAGAAAAAAATATACTTACTAATTTTAACATTCTAACACATGATTTATTTCTACTTTTGTTGACTGCCTTCTAATTCATATTCATGAACACACAATTAAATCATTTTGATCAAAGAACACAAATTTTTTTTTTTTTTTTGCTTTTTGGAGACAGGGTCTCACTTTGTAGTTCAGGCTGGCCCTGAGCTCACTATGGTACCCAGGCAAGCCGCTGCGAACTCAGCAATCCTCCTGTCTCTGCCTCCCGAGTGCTGGGATTACAGGTGTGAGCCACCACGCCCAGCATTATATGTGGTAACCGGGGATCGAACTCAGGTCCTTACAGCTTGCGAGGCAGGCGCCGGAACCACTGAGCCAACCCTCCGGCCCAAAGAACACAAATTTTTAAAGGCTAGAAATTTCTCACCAGGAATCTAAAAACCTTTGACCTAGATATTATAGGTCTGAAAATAATGGAATTTTCTCAACCATGAACTCAAGACTCAGTCAACAAGAAAACAAAAGATGTTCTCTTTTCAGCAGATTTATAACTCAATTTCAGATGAAGAAAAAAGAGTGACAAAGACATTTATTAATTTACAGGTGGTGATGATTAATATTCCAAATGGAAGCCTGTTCAGAACTTTGCCACCCAAACCATTCTCCTCCCTTCTTATGCATATGTTAATCAAATACTGACACTATTCACTAAAAGATCAGAAGATAATTTTTCATGAAGGTTATCAGCAAAACACTATTTAACTGCACAGTGAAGTAAATTAAGATTCTAGAAACTAATTGTAATGAGTCAGGTTTGAACCCTACAAATTTAAATCATGTCAGGAATCTTTTATTCATGCAGGGTTTTCTCATAGGCTGCAAGAAAGATTATTACTCTTAATAGTGTTGTTTTATTTATAATCCTTTATTTTCATTAAGTTGGAAAAGTCTCAAGTAATTATGTTCAATAATGCTTTTGCTGAAATATTCTTTGAAATTGACAAGCACCTGATGTAGAAGCTGTCTTACCTGTGTACTATAGGAAGAAAATGAGACATGTTCCTCAGTGGTGAAGGGTAAATTCACCACTGAGGTGAATGGAATGGCAGAACAGTCATTTCTCTTCAAAGCCTGTGGTGTTTTTAGAGTAACAATTATTAAATAAAAAGACGTAAAGTCCACGTGAAAAACTAAACGTATTTAGGAGAGATACTGACAAAAGGTAAATTAAGTTGTAATCATCCATGTCTAAAAATGAAGCTCTAAAAGTATTTGGAACTAATACCATCTATATTTAAAATCTTTAAATATATGGTGGTGCATTTAGCAGTCTTTCTTTTAGTGGCTAGTAAAAATCATCGATATGGTCTGTAATTTTAGAACCTATGAATGTCTTTATCATTTAAGATCAAGAGTTCAGGCAATGTGAATGTTGTGGGAATGGGCAGTGCTCGTTTCTGTGTCAGTAGTCTGGTCGGCATCTTTTTGTCTCTTCCTCCCCCTCCCCTCTTGACTTCTGTCTTTTGACTCTAGCCTCTGTACATCAACTTGACCTTTATTTCATCTGGCCAGGCATCCTCTCTGTGGCTTCATGGTTTGACCTTGTTACTAAGTCACCCAGTGATTACTTTTCAGAAAGAAATACTACTGCCCTTCCCTGTAGAAAAAAAATTATTATTTAAATTGGCCATAAATTGATGCTTTAAAATCCACTTTTATTCCTGAAGCGTATATCAGTGATTCTATGGCCTAGTTGAAAATGACTCTATAGTTCACCATGATAAATCCATTAAATAGACATATTTCAGATTACAAGTTTCTGATAAAGTGAGCCATGATGAAAATATAATTAGACCTGAATTGTTCAAACTCCTGAACCATCTATAAATATAAAATAGCTGCTCTGCCCAGCTCCCTGTCTTCTACCTTTCCACATTGGAATTAACAACTACTGTATAATCTGTGAAGGAAATATTCAATATTTGATAACATTTATTTTTTGGGGGGGTGTCATAAAAAATAATCCACTTAGAATTATTTTTGGCTTAAAACTTACAAATGGAGATTAAATTGATATTTTCTTACAGGTCACTCTGCATCTTCTCATGACAGTCTTTATTTGTAGATTATTAAAGAAATCAAACCACAACAGTGTTCTTTCCTTCATGCTTTACTGTGGAACTATTGGTTTGTACTAGTGATATTAACTCAGCATCTCATTTTTTTTTTTTTTTTTTTGCTTTTTGAGACAGGGTCTCGCTTTGTAGTTCAGGCTGGCCCTGAGCTCACTATGGTGCCCAGGCAAGCCGCCTCGAACTCAGCAATCCTCCTGTCTCTGCCTCCCGAGTGCTGGGATGACAGGCGTGAGCCACCACATCCAGCACTGTGGTATGCAGTGTTGATTGTTGGTGGGTGTGTCTCCACGCCCAGCATTCTATGTGGTTACCGGGGATCGAACTCAGGACCTTGCGCTTGCAAGGCAGGCACTGGAACCACTGAGCTAACCCTCCGGCCCAGCATCTCATTTTTTATTGTCCTCCTTTGGACTTAACAATATGAGTCCTACCTTTTTATTTTGTTTCTATCCTTTAGCCATTATTTGTATGTTTTCTATAAGTTCCTTGCCTATCACACCCCCACCTTTACTCACAACATGACCAATTTACAGTCATTTATTATGAGATGGTTTTATTTTTGACAGGACAGAGTATCATTCACTGATTC
This sequence comes from Thryonomys swinderianus, assembly GCA_004025085.1. NCBI lineage: Eukaryota > Metazoa > Chordata > Mammalia > Rodentia > Thryonomyidae > Thryonomys > Thryonomys swinderianus. The sequence goes on from PVIC010010677.1 coordinate 14,087, forward strand.
TAAAAGACAATGAAAAGTCACAGAATAAGTGCAAGTACTACTAGGGAATATTGTTGGACTTAGTTCATTCTGTCTAAGGCCTGATGTGATTATGCAGAACCCAGGGCATAATTCATGGGGAAATAATTGGATGCAAAACTGGCATCTCAATGCTCTGGAAAGTGGTAAAGGGCCAACCACAGAATCTGTTTGGAGCATAAGAGTTGTATTTAAATGGAGGCATGAGACTTTGTAGTGGTGGGGCCCAAGGAATGCAGTGTCAAAATGGGCATGAGATGAAACAAAGAATCTCACGTGAAATACAGAGTACAGAAACATCCACCGTTGTTCCTGCTTCCCTATATCCAAACCATCCTCAGTGTTGCTCTTCCATTCTCCCATCAACAGCTGGAGTCTGTGTCCCTGCCTCTTAAGTTTGCGTTGGTCTTTTGTCCTGTAACTTGAACAGAATGAACAGAACGTGATGGAAATGACAATGAGTCTGTTCTAAAATAAAACTTCAGAAGATGTTGGCTTGTGTATTTCCTCCTGCTGTCAAGAAACCATGTGCTGCTCAGTGAACAAGCCCAATGTAGCTTCTGGAAGGTTTGAGATGATAAGGAGCATGGGGGGGGTGCAGTTTCTCAAGCCATCCAGTCCTTAAATAATCTAGCAGCTAACCCCCACCACACACAGGAGTAAATTTAACCAAGACCAAAGAACTACCAGTCCCAAGTCACTACTATGCAGAATAGCATGCTTTGTAGGTTGTACTTATTTAAGCCTCTGTGTGAGGAAAAAGTTTATTGTGTAACACAAGCTAACTGGTGCTATTCTAATTTACTGAAGCAGAGAATGCCTGTCATTTAGATTGTTTGTCAACTGGCAAGATCCAGATCCCTGGATGAAAAGCTCATTCACCATTAGCTATGAAATAAAATTAAAATTGACTACTAAGGTATCAATCTATTTCTTTTTCTGGAGTATTGAGTCAGCCCCAGAGTGAACTAGAAAGCCATCCCATCTCACTAGACTTTAGCGTATTAAGTGAATCATGGAGATTGTTCCTTTAGAAGTATTTTGAGGACAACAAGTCAATTTAAGTAACTTTGTTTATGAAACACCATGTACTAATGAGGGAAGTTAATCCAAACAAAGCTGAGATATTATATAGGTGAAGGATTTTAGTGACCAAATAATCTCATACACCAAAAGAAAATGAATATTGGTAGGTGTGTAAAAACTTGTACTCTGTCAATGGAAGTGTTAAATGATATAACAGTGCAGAGGTTCCTCAAGATACTAATAGCTTCCCTTAATGCCTGAAAATCACCCTTAGAGGTATATGAAAAAAAAAAGTGAAAGCAGAATCTGTAGGAGATATCTTTGTTTCCTGTATTTATTAAGGAATTATTCATAATTAGGAAAGTATATAAACAATCTAAATGGCCACTGGTAGGTGAATGACTATAGATAATCCTGTATATAAAGAAAATGTAACATAGTTCATCCTTAGCCAGGAAATCCTGCTATGTGACAACATAGGTGAACCTGGAGAAAACTAGGCTATGTGAAATAAGCCAGCCACAGAAGGGCAAGTGCTAGATGATTCTACTCTTCTGAGGTTTCTAAAATAGTAAAATGAACAGAAACAGAGTTGAATGATAAGTAGTGAGGACTGAAGAAACAGGAAAATGACAGACTTCTGTTCAGGAGATACATTTTCAATTGTGTAAGATGAGTAAGTTCTAGTGAATTTGCTCTATTTGTGTCTATTATCAGTGCTAGTTGTGCATTTAAACAGTAAAAGGGTCACTGTATTTGTTAATAGGTTAGGTGTTTTTTAACATAATAAACACAAATGATTAGTATGAATTCAGGAATTTCAGTGGATTTTTCCTCTTTCACAGTATCTGAACATTAATAGTTGGACCTTCTTCATCATAAAATTTCAGAAAGGAATCATATAGGTTAGGTAGTACAAATCTTCCATTTGTAAATGGTATATAGAGAGTTCTGATTGTTCCTTTTCCTCTAACACTTCCATGTTTTAAAAAATCTGATGCTTTACCCATGTAATGAATTATTTTAAAAATTTGATTAATAAGGACTATATTCTAAACTAACCCAAAGTAAGATGGGTTTAATTTTTAAAAATAGAAATAATTTTTTCTCATTTTTATCCAAGTACTACTATTCCTATTCAGATTGCTTGCAAACAGCATATTTAAGAGCCTCATGGTCTCTTTTCTACTATTTTACAAAAGAGACACAAATTACATTATTCTAGACAAGAAAGAGCTAAGTAGAAATATCCTTACAATTTTTATTCTCAACCTGAAGAAAGGTGCTTATGAAATTGATGGAAAAGTTTTATAATGTTCTCCTAGATTTTGAAGAAAATTTATGCAGTAGCTTAGGGGACCTAGTTTTCTCCTGTAGATGCATGTGTTTGTGCCTGTAGAAGGATGTGCTTGTGCACAAAAAAAGGATACAAGAAATATAATCCTTAATCTTCGGTGACTTGTGAGTCTATTATGCAATGAAGATAGAAGAATAGGAAGTGACGTGACATCATGCTACAAGCTGCTTTATGTACGGAAAGTTTAGAGTGATATATAGCAACAAATAATGGTATATAGCAACAAATAGTGGTATATAGCAACAAACAATGCAGTAAGATTTCATTAAATACAGGATTGCTCAACCACAGTGTGACTTTTGAGAAGTTCTTTGAAAAGTGCTATTTAAGCTTAAAGGAAGAAGAATTCTAATGGTGAACGAGACTCAGAGTCCTTTCCAGGAAAAGGGCAAGTGTGTGCCGAAGTTTGGCCTGTCCCCACTGAATATGGAATGATTTGGTAGGCCAGTCTACTTGATTTCAATAATATAAGTAGAAATAAATCACATTTGAGGTAATAGGCAAGATTATGGGACTGTATCTATCCCAGCATGAAGAAGTAGATCATTCCATACGGAAGGGTAACCTGACCAAATGGACTCTAAACCAGATTAATGCAATCACTGCAGACTGATGGTGTCCCTCTGCCCCCGACACATCCCAGCGCACTGATGTTCCAGCCATTAACTGTGAGAGATGGTGCAGTTGTGTTTACTACCATTATCAAACCTCATTAATCCAGATATTCTGTGGTTTGGGGCCTGGATTGTTCCTTGCAGGAACAGTGTGTTAAGAGCTTGATCTTTTCCAAGAATTGGCACTATTGGGAGGTGCTGGAAGCCAAGAGGTGACCTGAAGTCTTTGGCAGGATGGCCTTGAAGGTGATTTTGGAGCCACAATCTTTTCTTACTTCTCTCTTTCTCTTCGTGCCATAAAGTACTGCCTTGAGTCCAAAGCAACAGGGCCACCTATTCCTGGCGTGAAACTTCCACAACTGGGTAGTAACATACATGTTTTCCCTTTTTAAATTGGTTATCCTGGGGATTTTGTTATAGTAACTGACTCTAAAAATAACTAGTGTATGGCATCTGTAGTCTAGTTATGCCATCTTCTACACAGGATAATGAAAGATAATATACTTCTTAAAAACCCGATAAAAATCTCTCTCATTTGGTAGCTTCCGAAAGCAGAGATCTTATTGTAGACTTTGAAAATATTTCAATGAAGATATTTCACTCATCTGTCAATTCTTACTGCTTTAAACTTTGGTACCTGTTTTTACTTGTGGTACAAAGAAGAGACTCACTGAACTGTTGAAAGAATGAACAAATGAGCAAGTTTTATGTTTACATAAGGGTAGTGATGGGCAGTCATGGTGGGTTGAATGTAGGCCCCTAGATCCTGACAGTTGCTATTTCCATGTTGTTCTGAGAAGTTAATATATTAACTCTGGTATAGATGGTAAGATTTCATCTTATACTTGCCTGGTTGAATATGTTCAGTAACTGTAGAATGTGAAAATGGAAAGAACATAGAATTATGGCCTTTTCTGTAAGACCCTTTAAATGTAACATTATTCACTGGAGCATGATTATACATGCATCCGACTAAGTTTCTATTATTTGGTTAGCACTGAAGAAATTATCAGAAATACTTGTCTTCTACCAATATTTATCTTAACTGTGGAAGGGTTTCTGCATTAATTTATGAAAACACAGCAACAGCATAATGGAAAATGAAATGTTTATAGTGGTAAATACAAAGAGGCTCAGTCTTTTGTTTATGGCTGGCTGCCCCCCCCCCCCCCCCCGCGCCGCAGCCTCTTCACTCTGTTCTCTGTGCTTCTTATTGCCCTCTCTGGACTCATAAGTCAAGAGTTCTAGATGATTTAGGGCTCCTACCAGTGCTCATTTCTGAGGCTGCTCAGCGGCAGCTGTGACTTCTTTTCACATTATGTCTTAACATTCTGTCCCTCGGTCCATGAACCCCGGCCTCCAATAAGCCACAGTGCCAAACTAGATTCACTATGCCCTTGGATGTTAATATTGACTTCTGATCTAAGGAAAGGATACATATAACAGAAGCGTAGCTTCCCCTGAAAGGTCTGTGTGGCTGGAGTAGTGAAGATACTGCAAATGGCTACTTTCTCTAAGACTTTGTGAAACCCACGTGACAAGAGCAGTCATCCCAGGGGATCTGCAGGGTGCTATCTCCAGGACTCAGGGTGGATTCCAAAGTCCTGTGAAAATGGCGTAGTATTTGGATATGACTTTGCACATTCTGTGTCTCTAAATTCGTTGAAGACTTAGCTGGTTTCCTAATTATTTTATATCTTTGGTCTGTGGAAGCCATGATGCCCTGCCTGTGAATGTGAAAGGCTGGCTGCTCTTATGGTGGGAGGCAGTATAATAAAATGACATCAGAGGCAGAGCATATTTTATACCTAGTGACACAGTCCCTCCTTGGTTTGAGCTACAGATCCGAAGTGACAGTTCACAAAAGATAAGTTAGTTCCTGTCAATAGATGGTATTAAAAATTAGCTATCATCGGGCCGGAGATTTAGCTCAGTGGTTCCGGCGCCTGCCTCGCAAGCACAAGGTCCTGAGTTTGATCCCCAGTAACTACATACAATGCTGGGCATGTTGACTCATGCCCAGCAGCAATCAATACCACATACCACAGTGCCAGGAGTGGTGGCTCACGCCTGTTATCCCAGCACTCAGGAGGCAGAGGCAGTAGGATTGCTGAGTTGGAGGCTTGCCTGGGCTACATAGTGAGCTCAAGGCCAATCTGAACTACAAAGTGAGACCCTGTCTCAAAAAAAAAAATTAGCTACCATCAACTACTGTTTTTATTATCCAACTCTAACCAAGATGAGAGGCCAAAATACCTATGCTTGAATCATCCTGCAGTTTCTGAACTTTGTGATCAACATTTCTTTCTCTCTCTCCCTTTCTTTTTCTTCCTTCCTTCCTTCCTCCCCTTTCTTCCTCCCTCCTCTTTCTTTCTTTCTTTCTTTCTTTCTTTCTTTCTTTCTTTCTTTCTTTCTTTCTTTCTTTCTTTCTTTCTTTCTTTCTTTGTTTCTTTCTTTCTTTCTTTCTTTCGTCTTTCTCTCTCTTTCTTTCTTTCTTTCTTTCTTTCTTTCTTTCTTTCTTTCTTTCTTTCTTTCTTTCTTTCTTTCTTTCTTTCTTTCTTTCTTTCTTTCTTTCTTTCATTCTTTCTTTCTCTTTTTCCTTTTTTTGTGGTCAACATTTCTTGCACTAGTCAGCAAAGACAAAGACCAGCATAGACTGAGTACCATAATTTCACCAACTCTGAATTAGAGAGGTATGCATTACTCAGTGTGAGCAGATTGTGGTAATTAATTGTAAACCGGCAACTTGATTAGCTCAAGAACTATCTAGGAATTAGTATAGCATACTTCTGGGTTTATCTGGACATGGAGGCATTTACCTTGTGATCTCTGTGTGGTCCCTGGCCCAGTTTTTCTGACCCTGTTTCCTCTTCTGTTTCCCAGCTGCCATCAGTGAAGGTGTTTGATCAAATCTTTCTGCCATTATGTCCCTGCCTTGCATTTAACCAGCCATGGACTGAGTCTTCAAAAACTGTAAGTCCAATTAAACATCTCCTTTAAACTGTGGGTGTTGGATGCTGAGTATTATCTGTGGAAAGCTAACACAAAAAGTGATTATTGTAGCTAGGGCACTGGGTATCCAACAGTTTAATTTTACATTCACCATGCATTCAGCTTGGTCACTGTCAGTGTTGTCTGAGGTATTTAATAGTTTTTGTTTCTCACTGTACTATTTATAACAAAATAATTTTTGCTGCTGATGTTGATGTATAGTTAAAAACTAAAGTGTTTAAGATATTTCAAAGAAACAACAAAATACTGTGAAGTTCACATAGTTGGGAATCAGAAAAACCTACAGCAGATACAGAAAAACATTATTTTTTCATAATATCTGTATTTTCTTAACGTGCTACCTATTCATTTTGCCTAGTCCAGAATTTTTTTTCCTGTTTCTTATCTTTCTCTTTCTCTAACTAGGAATGTTTTCTGTTCTCTCTTCTTCTGTTATGCATTTTCCTATTAATTTTCCTGATTTCTTTATAATTCTAAGTTCAGATTTTTAAATACTGATCACATCAGCCAGTGTCACTTATTTGGGGGTGCTGGTCTATATCTGGCCAAGCTTGCATTTAATGTCACTTTAGCTCTGCAGCTGAAGTCAAAGATGGACTGTGTCACAATGTATAAACCATGCCCCTCCCCTTGTGTCATGAAGAGGATGTGCAGTTTCCTTTAAAATCTCTGTGTCTCTGATGAGAATGGTGACTTCTACAGGCACATAACAAAATCCAAGAACACCATGAATCATTCTGTGGTTTTGATATTTTAGTAGTTTACTTATTGATCTATTATGTTAGAGAAAATGATTGCTGATTTTTGCTGAGACCTGGATTTGGGAACACAGAAAATAAATTCACTGGGCATTGTATCAATGGTCCATTCAGAGAAAACATCTGTTTGAGCTGCTTCACTTAAAACCTTATTATATTTAATTAAAATAGACCATGGATTTGAGTGTGCCTTTTAAATTATAGTGTTGAATTGGTGCTGTTCATGGTGTGTTAAGTAAAACAGATGAAACACACAAATTGCTAAAATACACATTGATGTCACCATTTTGACTTACATGTGTATTCATTTTGACCATCAAAGGACATCTCAAATACAGAGGTTAGTTAGCTGTAGTTTTGTAGTGTATTTAGAATTTTTCTCTTGGTCATAGAAGAAAAATGCTACCATAGGCATTCCAGAGCAGCATGAAAAATTAGAGTTTGAAAGACTAAATAATGATGTTAACAAAAGAAATACTGTGTAAACCATAGAAGAGTAGAAAATCAATTATTTCATCCCATTTAGCTCCTTGGGCAAGGCATCCTCATTTGTTCATAATTCACCTCTTTATCTTTCTTAGTTCTAAATAAACTCTCATGTTTGGGAAACATCAGAATACTAAATATCCCCATTTGACTTCCTGAAATTCATCAATGCAACAAGACAGCCTCATGCTGGGAAGTTAATAAATGAATAACCCCACATTTTTAAAATCATGTGAAGTTATAAACATGAAGATTTTGTGCATGTTTAAAACCACATAAATTAAATCTCACTGCTTTTCAAGAGAATAATAAAACAAGGGACTGTGTCAAATTATACAGGTCTTGATCATCACTGATCCTACTGTAATGAGTTTTGTCCTCTCATGTTTCAATTATTAAAATTCCTGTGCTTCCTAACATCAGTGTCTACAGTAAGCTTCTTTAACATCAAGAATTGATGTAGATTTTCCCAGATTTTAGGGACTTCAGGAAGTAACACAGCATATGGAATCATTTACTTGTTTAGATCAAAGGTAAATGTACATAACATATTTGTTCAGTACTTTTGGGGTCCGCAGATTTGCCCTTAAAATCGTAGTTACTTTTAAACTCATGTTGGGGAAAATTCACACTAATAAAAATAATTTTAAGCCACTTTTATGCATTAAAACATGCACTTGTATTACTTCATTATAAATGGTTGGCCTTATTTAATACATGCTTTCCATTTTTATTTTATTTCATTTGAATTTTTGGAAATGTTTTTTTTAAATAATTTCTTACCTAAACAAAAATTAATGATTTTATTCTGACATTCACCAGAGATTTGAGATAATTAATTGTTTTCAAAATATTTTAGAAAAAGAAAATACCTGTCTTGTGCTCTGAGAATTGCGTAGAGCCTGTGAGGGAGCAGCGTGTAGGGTGACGGGGGCTTTGCAAAGAGGAGGACCACGGAGCGCAGCCCACGTGCTTTCTTAAAATATGATGTCCCCATGGTCTGAAATGAAGGTCCATAAATTACAAAGAAGTGAGGATTCTGTGTCTCTCAGAAAATTTACCTTAACTTTTTGAAGGTTTGGGTAGTGTGCCAAAAGGCAGATGGTGATTATCAGTACTTGTAAGATTATGGCTCTGAAGGCTCTCCAGCAGTACTTATAAGGCACACCATCCTACACGTGTCCATCCACGTGAGACAGGGCATGCAAAACAATGAAAACTACAACCTGAACACATACTTATTTCTGTCCTATCTGGAATCTGGTGTAAAGAGACCAAATGATGAGGCTGTGAGTTGAGCTTGACTCTGAAGGTAATAACAGGACATACATAATGGGGCAAAAGCACTGTGTAAAAATAAGGTGTGTGTGTGTGAGTGTGAGTGTGTGTGTGTGTGAGTGTGAGTGTGTGAGAAAGGGTTCTCTGTAGTAGGTTCTCTGCGGAGCCTGTGCCTTGCTTCCAGCTCACAGCCTGTGGCAAACAGGATAGGCTGCTATTCCGGATCCTCTTTGCTGTGTTTTAAGCCTTCTATTGAGTGCCTGGTATCTCTGCTGAAGGTCAGATATTCTTCCAGGTGATACGCACCCTGTGTATACTACAGGTTTTTTCCTGTATATACTTACATATCTGTGATAAAAGTGTAATTTTTAAAGTAGGTATTTTAAGGAAGTTAAAGTAATTGTTAATAAAATAGACAATTTTAACAATATACCATGATAAAAGTTTTAAGACTCCTCTCTCTCATCAGACATTTTACAAATGGAAGCTTTCGTGGGTGCCCTCTTGCAGAGCCCAATTTCGTCACAACTGAAGAGTTGCTTTGAACGATGTATTTTCTTGTTACTTTGCTTCTTTAACTGTGAGAGAAATACGGCGACGTCTTCTTCATTGGTAGATGCAGCTTCTCTAGTGGTTTTTATTTTTTTGCCGCTTTCATTCCAAACATTTTCCAAGTTGATGTAACTATCTCCATCTTTTACCTATACTGAATGGCTTGTTGTTACCTATGTCCAAAATTTGCTGTTCATGTCTTTCTGTAGTCTTGATGCTAATGATGTTTCCATCATTAAGAACATATATTCTGCTCCTTTCTCCACTGGCAAATGCAATGCTTTCATTACCTTAAGCACTTAGCATACACTGTGGCTATAACTTTTGCAGTCTGAGGTACACTGAAAAAAAATCTCCGTAATTTTGTTTTGTTCTTCTTGGCAGTTGCATGATGGTGCATTCATTCTTATTACAGATCTCAGCAGCCTCAGTGTGAAATTTTTTCTCCTTTTTAAATGGAAAAGGTTTATCTTTTCTTTTTTTCTTTCTCTCTTTGAATTATTTATTGGTAAACTTTATGTACACATAATGATCACACTCAACATTGAGAATTTGTACCCGTATATGACACGACTTAATTCTCATTTTTCCCCATTCCCCTATCCACCCTACAAGCCCCGCCCCTATATACATAGGCTTTGTTTCCTTTTTATTTTTTTATTTTTGAGACAGGGTCTCGCTTTGTAGTTCAGGCTGGCCCTGAGCTCACTATGTAGCCCAGGCAAGCCTCGAACTCAGCAATCCTCCTGTCTCTGCCTCCCGAGTGCTGGGATGACAGGCGTGAGCCACCACGCCCAGCACTGTGGTATGTGGTATTGATTGCTGGTGGGCATGAGTCTCCATGCCCAGCACTGAATGTGGTTATCTGGGATCGAACTCAGGACCTTGCGCTTGCAAGGCAGGCACCGGAACCACTGAGCTAACCCTCTGGCCCTTTGTTGCCTTTTTTTACCGTCACACTTTTTCTTTCCCTTCATTACTTGCCCCTACCTCCCTTTTGCCTTTTCATTTAAAGAAAACACTTGAGACTCCTTTATGACATAACCAGATTGCCAACACCACATATTTATTTTTTTGGTCCATTATTAAGTAACACACAGGTTAGTTGAAAACATACACTGTGATACCACACAATTGGTCAGACTACTAAGCGACTTATTAAGTGACCAGAGGGTAGACAGTACTTGCTGTGTGGACTAGCTAGGCTAAGCTTTGAGTCACACCCTGGGCAGGAGAGAGAGGGATGGCATTCGAGTTCAGCACTTTACTTGGACCAGTGCTCACATTAAATCTTTCAAGACGGGGAGAGGATGGGAAAATAAGTAGAATAAAGATGGGCCACATATGGGTTCCTGACAACTTGAATGATCACAAACATGCTATAAACATGAATTAAATTCAGTAATAATGAGATTGAAAATGAGGAAAAAAAGAATTAGAGGAGGATGAAGAGAGGGAGGGGGAAGCTGTATTAGGTACATGTATCAACTTCCCAAGATGACTGTAAAATGCATGTACAGCAAACATGTTCTAATAAAAACATTGAAAATAAGTTAACAAAATAATGTGGGAAAATAAGTGAGCGGTATATGATACTTCAGCCTGTAGGATATACAGCTACTTTGTCTGTCTTTGGTACATCTTATTTTGAGTTATTTCCCTTGCACTACTGTTTAAATTTTGCATGAAATAATTCTGAAAGCACTTATTTTTCTAGTATCTAGGGATGCCTTTGAATCATTTGGAAGTAAATAATAGGATTATCTTTGTGAAATATGTAGTGTTCTACAAAAAAATAATATTATTATTGCTTTTCTGCTGAGTGTACCAAAGAACACAAATTAGAAAAAGAAAATGGATCCTCAAGAAAAATAGAAACAGAACCTGAAACTCTCTTTTAATCTTAAAAAGTCTGTCTGTAAAATAACTGTTTTTTTCTGTATAAATTTAAAGCTGCTAAATTGTTGTACTTTTTGAGAGTTCTTAGAAACTGCACTAGAACTGATGCTTTGTCAGCTTCCTTCTTATGCCATTGCTGTTTTTTTTTTCTATAGTCTCAAAAAAGAAAAGATACTTGTTCAATTCCCCATTTTAAATAAAGACAGACATGTAGATTCAAACATGCCATGGGTGCTGTTGGTTCTTTGCCAAGATTTTCTCCGGTACTTGTATCTTGGTGGCTACTTTGCTCTCCTGACTCGGTGGTTCTGGCTCTTTGGTGGCACCTGACTTTGCTTGGCTCCTTGAACCCGTGAATGCACCACCTGCCACCGCACTGTGCTGGGGGTTCACCTCCTGGCAAACCCAGGAGGTTTTCTTAGAGGTTTAGAGGTTTTCTTCCTCTAAAAGAAACTTAGTAATGAAAAACTGAAGGTCCAGTCAGCTCACCTTAAATTAGCCAACCCTGAGATGAATTTCTGCCCTGCAGCCATCTGTGGGAATAGTCAGGAGAGACGTAGCAAGACAGTACCTGAAATCACAGCCTGACTGGTGTCGCACATCCCTCCCCACCTCACCCCATTTCCTAGGACCTTGAGGGTCCCTCCGGGGAGCACTTTCATAATGAATTGCTCCACCGAATTCTAACCTTCAAGTTCTACTTCAAGGGGAGCAATGGAAGACAGGTTCTTTCCTACTTGATGAAATATAAATGGCCTTCGGTTCTGAATTATGAAAGTAGCAAGTTCAAAGACAGCCTGACAGAAGATTGATTGTGTCAACTTAAGTAAGTAATGTACCAACTAAATTGGGCCACCCTAGTTCTGGTGTGAGGATTATCACCAGAGTTCTCTAAAGGGAAATGAGAAAGGAGGGGACTGCTTTCATTTTCTCCGGAGAAGCTCCATCTTCACTTTCACTTTAGACATCATTTTCTTGCTTCCCATACAGACCCTTTGGTCTCCTGACGTGGAATCACTCGGGAAACTACACGGGGTTCTACACTTTATACTTGGCCTTTCAGATCCTAGTGCCAGACGGATGTTTTCCACACCTGACTCTGTGAGTGGCCATTGTGAGCCAGTCTTGTAAATTTTAATGTATTTGTATATCTCATATTACTTCTGTTTCTAGTAAGCAGTGACTGATACAGAGAGATATTTAAAAATACATATTTAACTAGTGGTTTTCTATTTTAATGGGGTTTTCTGGATTAAAAAAGTTGTCTATAACAGTCGTTGGGTTTAAAGAATCTACAAGTTAGAAAAGGCACTTACCTATAGCTACTCTTCACATCTTGGTAAAACTACCTCAAACCCTGCGCCCACCCAAAATTAAAAATTTAGGCATATAAAACAAAATTTCCTAATTAAAATTGGGCTTCAAATTAGCAAGTAATTTTCTACTTTGATGTACACAGATACTTTGTTTCCATTACCTTTCTATGTAACCGCACTATTCCTTTCTGTGATTTAAATGATGATTATTATTATTTTGGTCCTGGGGGCTGAACTTGTGACTTTGTGCTTAAAAGACAGGTGCTGGAACAACCGAGCTAAATCCCCAGGTCACTTAAATTATTTTTGAAAAAAAAAAAAAGAGAAAGAAACAAAATAATGAAGAAGTCAGGATTAAAGTAGCAATTTCTCTTATCCATTTTCACACTTTGAATATTACCACTGTGGGAAGCTTTGTGTGTATATCAGTCTATAATTGATATGCATGCACACACACTACCCTCACATCCATCTACAGATAAACAGTCATAAATATGTACATGTAAAATGTACTTTTGTGCTGTTATTTTAATGATGCTTGTTTATATCACATATATCTTTCTTTTTTTCCCCACTACCAGGGATTAAACTCAGGATCTTAAACTTGCCAGGCAGGCAACACTTTTGTGTTGGTGTGGCAATAGCACTGAGCTAAATCCCTAAGCTCCACATACATCTTTCTGTAACTACCTTCTTTTTTTTTTTTTTTTTTTTTTTTGAGACAAGGTCTCGCTTTGTAGTTCAGGCTGGCTCTGAGCTCACTGTGGAGCCCAGGCAAGCCTCGAACTCAGCAGTCTTCCTGTCTCTGCCTCCCGAGTGCTGGGATTACAAGCGTGAGCCACCACGCCCAGCTGCCTTCTTTTTAAAAATAAATTTTATTTTATTTTATCCCATTCCTTCATCAAGCCCCTACCCGTCCCTATGTACAAAAGCTTTTCTTTCCATTTTTCCTTCTATTGTGATTTTTCAAGTAGCTTCTTTCATGTAAGAAAGTGTTGCTGAACTCTGTCCGTGTGGAAGTATGGAGGACTACCTTGTTTTTTTTAAGTCATGGGAAATGTGTTTTTTTTTTTTTTCTTGTGAAATGACTAGTTCATATTTTGGGCTTTTCTGTGTACCTGGGTAGGGGTAATTTTCCACAAGCTATACATTAGAAATGCACTTAAGGATTGCTAAGAAATGTTTAAATAAATACACAAACCAGTATAGTTAAAACTTTTAGAACCTTTGCAAGGAAAGTAGTTTTAGGTATATTTTCCAACATTTCTGCTCCTATTTCAAAATATCATATTGGTGTGTATATGTGGCACTTGAGTCATTATCAGTTAATATGTTTGTAGTTACTACCAGATGGCCTGGTATTAATGCAAGCTGTAACTGCATTGACACTCAGCGCTGGGCTAACACCTTTTGTGCTGGTGTGGCCAGAGCTGCGTCCCATTCTCTGGCTACCTCAGCATCGTTCCAAATCCCATGAATATCACCCACATGCTGTTTTTTTTCAAATTGAATTCTTTATTGGTACATTTTATATACACCTCATGGTCACACTCAACATTGAGAATTTGTACCAGTACATGATATGACTTAATTTTCATTTTCCCATTCCCCTACCCACCCTACAACCCTCACTCCCATATGCTCTGGTTTCTTTTTTATATCACATTTCTTCTTTCCCCTTGTTTCTTACCCCTTCCCTTTTCCCTTTGAACGTTTTCCATTTTGCAATATCTATCACACATTCTAGCCTACTGCCTTTGTAGCTGAACACCCAAGGTAAGCCACACCACCCAACCCTTAGTCCAATGTTTGTTTGCTGGGGAGATGTGCCTTTGCCTTGTCAGCGCCCAGAGCAGCCCAGAAAACAGCCTCTGCTTACGTGATTGCTGCCTTCCATCCCTCCTCCCCTGCAGCGTCCTCCCAGATTAAGGAGTGATCGGAAGCCAGACTTTCTTCTGATGTATTTCTGAGCTACTAAGTGTGCTTTCCAAACTGTGAGAAGCAGAGGTATTCCTTTTATGTGCTTCTCTTCCCTGACTTTTTCTCCTTTTCACTACTCTCTTGGGAAGCTGAAATTGTTTTATTGCATTTCCATTATACCTCCCTCTCCTTGACTCAAGCCATTTTTAATCGGGGCAGAAATATTTCTTTGCAGGTTATTTGGATAGTCTGTGAACGGATCCCCGGAGACACTGTGAAATAGTATGGGACAGGCCTCCTGGAACTGTGCTCTTGGGTCGCCTTAGTCCCCTCTACACAGTGGAGCCATTTTACACTGAGTCCAACAAGGTCAGCACTGTAAAGTTAAAGGAAGAAAGATCATGACTTAGTAAAAGTCCTAAGACAGTAGCCTACTTATAAGGCTGTTATCCTGTTGAATTTTAAGTGGCAGTGTCTTCCATTTTGTATTTTTTCTATACTAAACTTTTTCTGGCAAACAAATATGTGGAATGCACTTTAAGATGAAAGATGGGGGCCAGGGATTTAGTTCAGTGGTTCCAGCACCTGCCTCGCAAGCACAGAGTCCTTGGTTCAGTCCCTAGTAACCACATACAACAATACTAGGCATGGTGACTCACACCTGCCCGCAGGCAGGACCACATACCACAGAGCTGGGCATGGTGGCGCACACCTGTAATCCCAGCCCTTGGGAGGCAGAGGCAGGGGGATTGCTGGGTTTGAGGCTTGCCTGGGCTGCATAGTGAGTTCAGAGCCAGGCTGAACTACAAAGTGAGACCCTGTCTCAAAAAAAAAAAAAAAAAAGAAAGACAAGAAAAGCAAAGAACAAGATGCAAGAAAGGTGCTACAAAGCATACAGAAGAAGAAACCTAAACTTTTCAAAAGGCTTATGGTCTTAATTCTAGGTCCTTTCTTCTTTTTCATTCAATCTCCTAGAGACGGAATTTAGCCATCTGTAAAGACAGTAGCTACCCACTCAGAGTCAAGTCCTATGTTTTGCTACCACAGAGGTTGAGAGTGGCAGGAGGAAAGGAAACATTGTTTTTTGAAAGTTACTGAATAAAGGATATTGTGTTCAGCATTTTCTGTGTCTCATCTTGGTTAATTTTTATAGCAAGACTCATCTGCGTATCACAGATGAGGAATCAGAGACCTGGAGGACTGTGGAAGTTATTCCTGACACGAACTAGCAAGTACCAAAGCCAGAGATGCAACCCTGCTCTAAGGAAGTGGAAAAGTATTTCTCTTTCTTGGGAACTTTGTACTACAGTGAGAAGAGATTTCAAAACAAAATTAAAGGAGCCTCAATGCTTGTTACAGGAGGTGTGAATAAATCAGAGGCGCATCCAGAATGAATGCCGCACGCCTCTCTGGTGAGTGTCAGTGTGCTGGACGGTTTCTCTTGTGGGCTTGGCCTTAGTGATCTCAAGGTTCAGGGTAAGAGTGAGTTACACTGTGTTTGACAAGAACACTTTTCTGCAGGGTCCTTAACTGCGTCTTAATGTTCCCGTACTTTCTCTATCTTTGCATTATATACACACAGTATGACTTTTGAAATCTCATGATGTCATGTTTGTATTTTTAAAAATTTTAACTTTGGCCTAGATCTTTCAGATTTGTAGGTAAAAGAAATCTGCTACAATTCTTGGGTACACCTAGAACAATTTCAGTATGTTGTATTACAAATTCAGCTCATTGAATATTCAACTATGTGTGAAATTTAATTCCTTCGTAACAGCCAAATTCTTGAGTGACCAGGATGAGGCCTACTTGGTGTTCATTTCCCATTGGATATCAGTTCTTACGAGCCCGTGTATCTTACTTCATGTTTTTATTGCACCGAATCAGTCTTGATCTTATCATAGGATGTTTCATTTTCTCCTATAACTAAGATTTACTGTACCCAATTGGGTTCTCAAATTTTAGGGTCTATTTCATTTTAATCTTGTGTCATGTTTTGAAATGAGCTCCATAATATATTTGTAGCTTTGACTTGCCTCAAATTGAAGTTAGCCATTAATTTCCTTTGGAAGCTGGAGCTGGCTTATCTGATGCCAGGTACATGGTTGTTTGAATGGTGAATTAGAATATCTTATTTGTGTCCTAAAAGCTACATTTTTGTTGTCAAAGGAAAAGTTAAGTTTCAGGTACCAGTGGAAATAATGTTTTGATGTCAGCTGGGGTCATTTTCTTTAATGCCATAGAAGTTAGATTTTTGTTTGAGTTAATGACTCCTTTTTTTTTTCCCCCTTATTTTCTTTCCTCCCAAGTTTCTGGAATCCTCTGAATCATAGCAAGAGCTCCTTTCAGTCACAGGAACTGGAAAAATGGGGCTATTTTTAGATTTAATAGATGTATTTATAGGTATATTTTAAGGCCCGCATGGGAAAAATTGCCAGTGAGTGTGATTTCTGCTGGCAGCATGTGAATTGTACAAGTCACCTACTTTAAAAACAGTGTTGGACTTTAAAAATAGATAAATGTTGGGAAGTAACTCTTATTTAGAATGAGCCTTTTCCTCTTTGTCCTCTAAATCCTACTTCTAGGAATTAAACCTAAGCGAATAATGATGGGCACAATTAAAGTATATTAAAAAATATGTTCACTGTATCCTTAGGCAACAGAAAGATTAGAAAGAAGATATCCCATACTGTAAACTAATAATGTATAGATTTTTGCCTTAGAAACCACAGTTGTTATTAAAAATTAAGAGTTTCAAGATACAAAATGATGTAAGTCAGTTGGCATTTTAAAAGTCAAGAAACGAAAAAATATAGCATGATAATAAAATTTGAAAAATTTTATATGACAATTGCTATGGGTAAATATTTTCCTGCAAAGATTTCTCATGCATGAAATACTGCACAGAAATGGTAGTCATGATGTAGAATGATGACTTGAGTTGGGGTCAAATTTTAGTTGCATTTTATAATTTGGAACAATTTCTTTTCATTCTTTGGAACTATAAAATGCTCTTTCCATAAAATACAGACAACAGGTGTTCCCTAACAGGGTTATGGAGCTGCACAACCCAGTCACCTGCACATATGTGGCTGCCACAGAGTGCACTCCAAGAGCTGTGGAAGAAAACACTACCTGTCTTGCCGTTTATGGGCTTCTTACATTCTGTCATAGTCACACCTACTTTTAGTTACACGATGCTATTTCAAAAAAAAAACCAAGCAAAGAAAAGACTCAGACACAACCAACCCCAGACACAAACAAGAAAGGCAGAAAATGAAAGGTTAAGATACCGAGAAAGGGTCCCTGTGATATAGCTCTCTTTTCTCATCCTCTTTTCCATCCCTCCTCTTCCTCCCTCCATGTGCTGCATGAAGTAAAATTAAAGTGTTTAAAAATTGTGTACAACTGTTATTATTATATGTTTGCAGTCTATAATGAAAATGTTCATCATGGGGAATGTTACCCATATATACCCAATCCTTATAATTTTTACTTTCTATCCTCTCCTGTCTTTCCCCACACTTTTCATTTTCCACAAATTTCCCTGTCATTCTCCCATCACCTGTCATTTATTTGGCTCTTAATTATTTATATTCTGGGTTTGTCATAAAGAGAAACCATATGACATTTAATCTCTTTCTGGTTAATTGTTCTTAGTGTGATAATCTGGTACATTCATTTACCTACCAATACCTGAAATATAACCTTTATAGAAAAGTAGTATAACATTACTATGTTTTCTTTATCCATATCTGTTATTGGGCATATAAGTCCTTCCAGGATATACTCACTATAAATTGTGTTACTATAAACATAGGTGTTCATGTGTTACTGTAATATGATTTCTTGAACTCATTTGAGATTCATGTGGGAACACCTGAGTCAAATGGAATTTTTAGCGTTAGTTTTTTTAGGAATCTCCATAATGACTTCCATGATGGTTTTATTAATTTAAATTCCTACAAACAGTTCGTTTCCCTCCACAATCTTGCCAGTGTTGTTTGTCAAGACCTTGATGACAGCCATTCTTACTCAAGTAGGATGCAATTTCAATTTTGTTTTGATTTGCATTGCTCCAATAGCCAAAGATACCTATCATTTTTTTCATGTACTTACTGGCCACTTCTGAGAAGTGGACTTGTTTGAACTGCCCAGTTTTTAAAGTCAGGTGTTTTATTCTGAGGGATGCATTTTTTTTTATAGATTTTATGTATTATTACTATGTCCTAAGAGTAGCTGATCAACTTTTCTCCCATTTCATAGGTTACATTTTCACTCCATTGGATTGTTTCTTTGGCTGTGAAGAAACTTTTTATTTGATGTAACCTCATTTGTTGATTCTTAGTGTTACTTCTTTTTTCCCCCCCTTATAAATTTATTGACACAGTTTAGGTATACAACACATTGATCTTTGGGGACTTGTACTGTACATGATATATCTTGTTTTTTTATCCCTATTCCCCTACCTACTCGCCCCCACCAGAATTTTAGTCTTTCTATGCAATGTAAAGGCAACTAAATTATTTACATATACACATTTACATATACATATTTGTATACATACACATTTGTGGGTACATAAGTTACATATACATACTTATAGTGTTATTTCTTATACAGTTGGGTTCTCTTCAGAAAGTATTTGTCTTTGGTTTTGTATTCAAGAGTTTTATCTTCTAGCGGATTCAGTTTTTCTGTTTTCATATCTGGCTCTCTGATCAACTTTGATTTGTTTGTACTACAGGGTGGGGGGTATGGTCTAGATTCATACTTCTACATGTGGATAACCAGTTGCCCTCACAGCATTTGTTACATAGTTCATCTTTCTGCAGCATGTTTTTGGACCATCTGTGAAAGATCAAATGGCTGAAAGTTCCTGTCATTAGTTTTATACCTCGATTCTGTTCCATTGATGTCCGTTTCTGTGGCAGCACTGTGATGTTTTTATTACTGTAGTTTTTATATATAATTTGATATCTGAGATTGTGATGTTTCCTGCTTCACTCTTGTTAACCAGGATTGCTTTGACTGCTTTGGGATCTTTGTTTTTAAACTTAATTTTTATTGATACAGAACATACATATTAATGAAAAAAATGATAATTTTTGACTCATGACTTCAGCAGATAGTCATCAGTTCAGTGATATTGGAATCTCTGTCGTTTGAATCTTCTTATTTTGTTCTATATGCCTCATTCCTACTAGGTGTATTCACTCTTCTCTGCCCTGGAGTACCAGATGTTACTGTGGCCACCAGACAGTAATTCTTGATGTAGCATCTGGGTAAACTCTGTATGCTGTATACTGTCAGTGTCATTTTTTAGATCATTCCTTGATCTTCCCTGAAATACTCCTGTCCCTTGAATCACCTTTTCTTGGAGTACTGTCCATCGCAGTTGGATGAACCTCTTTGCTTCTCTCAGAACCTCAAACCGTGCTTCTTCCCTTCTCTTTGGTTAGGAAAGCACTTTCTCTACCGCTTGCTGACTGCAGCATACTTGGCGCTGAAGGCTTTTACAGGTGGCCTCATGTTTTTCTTCACTCGTTTTTCAGCACAGATTCTCATGGCCTAGGATAAATGCATAGGTTATATATGACAAATGTTTAGTAAAAATAAATTAACAGGTTTTAAAATAAAAAGTATGATATGGGAAGTTCACTTTTTTAGAGAGAATTCTTTCTAAAGAAGATTGTTGGTGAATCTTTTAGAGCTTTTAATGATAAAACAGCCCACTGCTGCATGCTGGCCTAGCTTCACCCCCTTTATGTCTAGAATAATTCTTTTTCTTCTTCCAATATAGGTAGAAATGTCTAATTTAATTTTGTTCTTTCTCCATTATAATTCTAGACTGTTGAAACTGGTTCATTTTAAAGGTTAGTTATATTTCATATTGTTATATATTACAAATTAAATGTTTTGCTTTACCCATATTAAAAGATTCTATAAACTAATGGCTATTTCTCTAATCAGGAAATGATTAGACATAGTTTTAAGAATCAGCATGATAACTTTTTGTTTTATAAATTTTTTCCTAATCTTTGCAAGTATATTTTTAAAATTTTGGTGAACATTAGTGTGTCATTTACCGCTCAAAAACTTCAACATGAAATGTGAGCTTTTCTCCTTCTACTCTTCCACCTCCTTCTCCATCTCTTACTTTTTCCTCCTCTTCTTTTGTTTTTCTTTTTCTACATTTTTTTCAGGGGCAACCAAGCTTAAAGCATGCATAGCTGTAGCCAGAGCATGTATGTGTTCTGCTCTCCTTCCTCTGAAGTTGAATATTTTTACTGGATGATGGTCTACTCTGGCGTTTATCCAACTGTGACACAAGTATATCCAATGTTCTCTTTTGATTCAGAAGTTGCTCTCTGAGGTTTCACTTAGAGTCAGCCTTCTGTGGTCCAAATATTAAAAGGCACATTATGGAAATAATTCATAATTTCTAAACAAGTGCTATGAAGTAGCATGATCATGTCTCCCACTGCCCCTTTAATCTTGAACAGGAAGTGGACCCCTCCTTTTCCAGACTATCTACTTCCCTGTAGTCCCTTAGCTGTCTCCAGATTGTCAGTTTGACTGATGTGATAGGACAGTGCTTATGTTCAGCTTACATCACAGTGACTATGTCCTGTAACTTTTTTCATCTCATCGTGTAGATGATGATTTCATGTCATCTCCAAACAGTATGACTGCAGTATAATAAGAAATAGTGAGAGGCACATTTATTTAAACTTTATCTAATACATTGTTATTTGTTTGATTTTATCATGCCTTATTGTTGTGAATCTCTTATTGTGCCAATTTTATAAGGTAAATTATATCATAGGAATATATGTATAGAAAAAATAGCATATAGAGAGTTCAGTAATATTTGTGGTTTGAAATACCTACCAGAAGTTTTAGAAATATTGTTCATGGATAAGTAGAGATCAGTATGTTTTTAAAAAGGCTTTTATAACTAGCAGTGCCATTTTATGGATATTTATGTCTTATTCTGATGTCCCTCTTTACAATGATGATTGCTTGCTTTGTTCAATCTTAACTTCTAAAATAGCCCTGTTTGTGAATGTATAACAAATATAAAGGTTTTATTTAAAATTATCAAGGTTATGATGTTTCAACAACATTTGTAATTACATTATTTAGACTTTCTTTTCTATATCATAACCAGTTTAAATTCTGACAAAAAATTTGGTGTAAAAGTCATTTAATTTGGCTGCAATTTATGTGTTATTATTGGAAGCTCATATATAAGTTCCATTCAAGAGTATTTGCTCCTTTGTGTACTGTCATGGATGTTTTAAACAACTATGCTGTATTTTAGTTGATTATTACTTGCTTTTTGCAGGATGAAAGCCTTTGAGTTGTCCTTTTGCTCCTATTTCAAAATATTTTAAAATTCCTTTGTTTTATGACCATAATTTGACTAGTAAATGTTCCTGCCTTCTCAGTGTTTCCTGGTGCTGTAGTTCTCCTTACTGGAATACAGCTTTTGATCTAAGTGTTAGATGTGTTCATTGTATTGTTAGGTAGTACAGAGACCTAACAAATTTAACGATGGAACAGAGAACATACATGTCTTGTATTTTGACAGCGTGTACATCTGTAAATAGTTCTATTTATTTGAATTTTGGTAAATCTTGTTATCCTTTTTCTCTTATTCTAAGCAACTGAATTCTCTTTCCATTGTTTATATTTATCCTCCACATATATTATGCCAGTTATACTTTTATCAAAATATATACTATAATTACTGCATTATTGCTTACAGTTTATACACAGTAATTTTCTACAACATAACTGCATGTTATTTACATGAAATAATGAAATTAATAGATGAGCATCATATTTTAGAGTTCTGAAAATCATTCATACAAATACATGAATCATTCAAAATACATGAACTGATTGGGGGACTACACATGAGATGGTCTAATAAATTAACTATATAGTTTTTAAAGCAGGGACATTTATTAGTCGCGCTGTTGTCCAAAAATAAAGGAATTTTAACTCTGGCTTACGACTAGGTTTTACTTTTACAGTGTGTATTTGAAGATGATTTACTTTATGAAAAAAGAAGTCAATGGTGGCAGTTGTATCATTAAAAACTACTTTTAGACAGTATTTGTAGTAATATAAATAGGTAAAATGTTATAAAAAATATACTAGGAGGTCACAGATTCAGCTCAATGGTTCTTGCACCTGCCTAGCAAGTGCAAAGTCACTGGTTTGATCCCTGATAACCACATACAACAATACTGGGAGTGGTGGCTCATGCCCCTCAGCAGTTAGTACTACATACCACAGTGCAAGGCATGGTGGCTCACCCCTGTAATTCTAGCACTTGGGAGGCAGAGGCAAGAGGATTGCTGAGTTCCAGGCTTGCCTGGTCTATATAGTGAGCTCTGGGCCAGGCTAAACTACAAAGTGATACCTTGTCTCAAAAAATATATATATATATAGTTTATAAATTTATATTTTCCTAATATGTATATTTTAGTAAAGATATAGGATCTTTAAACTTGTAAAATTTGGATTATCAATTTCACTTCTGGCAAAATAAATGTTTTTAAATATGAAATAACTTGTATTAAGCTCTTTTGTGGTTGGAAAAGATTGCAGTTATAGAGTACCGTCTGCTGTCCTCTGGAGTGGGTCCAAGGTGTGCCAGTCATAGGCCTTCAGCCCCAGTGATATGCCAGTTTCTCCAGGGAATGAGTGCATAACTTGGGGCAACTGCCAAGAAGATCTTTCTCCCTGGAATGAGCATAGTTTATTTCTGCTTTGTGTGATGTATTATTTTTTAATTGAATTCTTTATTGGTACATTTTATATCCAGCTCACAATTACACTCAACACTGGGGAATTTGTACTAGTATATGACAGAGGTTAATTCTCATTTTTACCCATATCCCTACACACCCACAACCCCCCTTATATGCATGCTATTTCCTTTTCTTTCCAAATCACATTTATTATTTTCCCTCATTGTCTCCCGCCCACATTCCTTTTGAATATAGTGAAATAAATAGATCACAGATATGTAAATACCATATCATTTTTCTGGTATGAGAACCTATAGATGTAAACGAGCTCTAGAATGTATGATAGATTTTGTAAAATAGGAAATATTCAAAGGGAATGTGATGTATTCTTTAGATGGGAAGCTAGGGTTCTAGCTACAAGGAAACCAAAGACATTAATGAAAGGGAAAAGAGCCAGTGTGAAACAGAAACATAGTCACATAGAAACAAAGATAGAAAAGTCTTGTAGTGTTTTGTCAGTAAATCTAGCTTCATTCTGTTGTTTCTCCAGCCTGTCATGTTGTACAGTATATTTTGGTTGGATTTGAGTTGGGATTCTATTTATATCCAATGGGAATGCTGATTAATGCAAGTTCTATAAGAAATAATAGTGTAGAATGTGATGAGGGGAAGGAATAAATATGATACAGAAAGAAAATAAAAGAGCATGTATAAAGGGGATGAGGAAGGGTGGGTGGGTAGGGATATGGGTAAAAATGAGAATTAACTTGTGTCATATACTGGTACAAATTCCCTAATGTTATACATGATTTTGAGATGTATATAAATTGTACCAATAAAGAATTCAATTAAAAAAAATAATAGTGTAATATTATAAGTACTTATAATAGAAAATGAAATATAAAAACTGCTGGAATCTTTTATATAGAATATTACACATGGGTTAATAGAGAAAATAAAGCAAATAGGTATATACTTATAGACAAAATGAGCTAAACCTATTCAGATATTAAAAAAAATCTCTATCTTGAGCTAATAACAATGAGGAGAATGCATATTATAATTTTTTCTGATTTTGTTATTACATGTATATAATACAATACAAGCAATTTACTTGGAAAACATTAGTGAGAAAAACATAATTTTTAAAATTATAATATCTGTTTTATACCAAGACCACTGTGTAGCCCAGGCAAACCTCGAACTCAGTAATCCTCCTGCCTCTGCATTCCAAGTGCTGGGATTACTATGCTTGGCATCATAAAAAAGATTTTTTTAAAAAGAGTACTTTTCAAATTGGTGCAAAGGAGAATTACCTGGAGAAGAGTGATGCCTAACACTCTTCCTTCTGTGTCAGGGACCCGGGACTTTCTGGAATCTGAAACAAAATGATAAAATGTGATGTTTGTGATAGGTCGGAAGGGAATTTCAAGACTTGGATTGAAGTTTTGCTTCTTCCCTGAGTTTCTGTATAATTTGAAGAAGTTATTTAGTCTGAGACTTGATTTTTGTATCTCCAAAATGAGATAATTATTTCAACTTAGAGGGTAGAAGAAACTAATTCTATTGTACATAGCACAATGACTAGGCACAATATATTTCAAAATACCATGCCATTTAAAGCTTAAAAATAGAAGGAAAAATGGGAGCATAGCTTTTATAAATAAAGAGGGAAGGAGAAGAGGTGTTAAAGAGAATGGGAAGGGAATGGGGAAAAAAGAAGCTATATCATATACAGGCATAGGTTTCCTATTAGATGTTTTTAATGTATATATCTAAAATATATAAATAAAATAAAAATAAATAAAAGTAAGTAAATGTAAAATGAATATAAATTAACAGTGCTTGTCTTCATCATACTATTGTCCTCCCATGATGATAACGCATGTGCATAGATGAAGATTTGTGTTACCTCCAAGTCAATTTATACACAGTGATGAATTTTGTACTATTCGTTGATTTGGGCTATGAATTACCTGTCATCTTTACCCTCCAGAATGTTTATCAAATAGCATCCCTTTCTATCAAAAACCATTTTCAGTGCCTTTCAAATTTTAGTAGAAAACAATTGTAATAGTTAACTCTTCTAGAGACCTTTGAAAAACAAAAGAACAAATATTTTCATGAATGTTTTTTGAAGTTAAAAAAGGCACAGAGAGATTATTAGGAGTGAAATACTAGCCTGGGATTAAACTACTTTGGAAGCACAGGGCCCAAGTTCAATTTCCAGTACTACCAAGAAAAAAAAAAAAAAGAATTATTAGTGCCACTAAGTTTCATTTCCAGTCCTTGGTGCAGATTAACTGCAATGGGAAGGAAATAGCCAAACATAGTGCATGGGCTAAAAGAGAATTTCTAGTCAGGTAGTTCAACCGACAACTTGAATTCCAACTGGCCTTTTAGCTTAGTACGTATAGTGGCTTCTATAGACTGGTCATGGTTTGTGAATTTGCATACATTTTCATTTTCTGCAATTGTATTTTATGTACAAAAAATCAAGACACTTAAAAGGCAGTGGATATTGTGTAAATATTTCTTTATGTTGCTTATTAATTTTCAGTTTTGAGGGCAGAAGTAAGCCTCTGCTGTCATTCTTCTTCTTCTATTGTTTTCATTTTTCTGTGCTGATCTATGACCAGCAGTCAAAGCCCTGCTTGGCTTAGAGAAGGATAATCAATACACATTTTGGACACTGGCCAGTGAGTATCTACAATAAAAGATATACAACAGAAAAGTGCTAATACTTCTGTCTTCTTCTGTTTGACACTTCTTAGGAAATAAATTAGGCAGAAAAGATAAAACTGAGCAGAGAATTACTAAGGCAGCAAAAGATGGGGAAGATGGCAGGGCCAATCTCTGAAGTCCTGGAGCCAATGAAGGGATCTGTGTAGGTCTGTTTCTGCTGTTAGAAGAGAATGCCACAAATACGGAAAAATATAAAACAACAGAGATCTAGTCTCAGTTTTGGAGCCTGTGACATCTGGTGTGTCGTGCTGTATCCTGATAAGGCAGAGTCCTCTCATGGTATTACAGCATGCATGCCAGGCCCATCTCTTTTCCTTTCTTAGAAAGTTTTCCACCAGTGCTGTCTGGGGGTCCCACACTTCAAATATCAGCTAATCCCTAATTATGTCTCAGAAATGGAACATGGGAATTTTTAATATGAACTTTTGACAGACATGTTTATATCATAGCAGGGCCTTACCTTTTTGTAACAAAACCCAGTGTATATAGCTATAGAGTGCCCTTCTCCAGCATCTTAGAGTTATAAGCATTTCAGTCAGAAGAGTGTTTCCTATCAGGTGTCTCAGATCCTGTAAATAGTCTTTCTGTGAGCAAAGACCTAGAGGAAAGACTCAGAAATTTAGATCTATCTTTAGTTATAAATCTCTGCAAGCTATTGACAAGTAAGGCCTATACTCTGTCTCTCTGTTGCTCTGTGTTTGTCTGTCTGTCTGTCTGTCTGTCTGTCTGTCTGGAGCATACATTTTGTAGCTCCAATCTTTGTACATTTCAAAGCCCAGAAAGTATTGGGGCCAGGAAGGCATCCTCTAATTCAAAATGAACTGTATTTTAAAAGGGACCAGTTTAATATCAATAAATCTGTCCGTATCTATTTTTATCTATAGAAAGATAGCAAGAGTAGGAAGAACATAGGAGAAGAGTGGAAAGCAAACAGAAATCATTATCAGAATAAAGTTGTCAAAACTGGATAAATGTGAAAAAAACACATTAGATTCAAATAATCTAATGAAGCTATTGTAAGTTTTTCAAAACAAGATATTTTGGAGAACTATTTTTAAATGAGAAGATGCCAAGAATAGGAAAATAAAACCATCACTTAAAGACTATATTAGGAAAAGTGCCCCAAACATGGAAACAACAAAAAACATCCAGGGACTATTTAAAACATAAACTATTTTAAAGCTGTTTTAAACTATTTAAAAATATGAAGATCTTGGCACACTGGATAAATTAATCATATATATGAATAATAAATTGAGGGTTAGAGAAAAATAGATGAGCAAAAACTGGCAAAGAAATATTGATAGACATTTAGAATCCTTGAATAATGTTCTATTAGAATGGAAAATTATAACATTAAAAATAGTCTTCAAGTATTCATTTTAGGAATTTAAAGAAAAAAACTACATTATTAGTCATAAGAGACAAGTAAGGCAGGTTAAAACTGAAGTAAACCACAATAAGCTTATGAATTTTAAAGTTCAGTATATAATTTCTGAACATCAAGGCAAAAGCATCAAATTACTTTCAGGAGGGAAATATCACATTGGCCTTAGATTTCACAGGAATATACATCATTAGAAGACACTGAGGGATAAATGTACAATCCTCCAGGAAATAAAATGTGAGCAAATGTTACACCTCGACAAATTGCTGAAATACAGAAGCAACAGCAGGCATTTTTGATCATGTGAGCACCAGTAGAATATATTACCTGTAAAACTACTTCAAAGAAAATGATAAAAACTCAGTTGGACATGGGTTGAATAGAGATGTTGTGCCCAGGAGAGCTGAACCTAAAATCCATTTAACTTGTCGAAATGGGAAAGAAACAATTGGAATCAAAGTTTGGCATAATATAAATAGATTGAGGATAGAGAAAGTGTGCTGCCTAAGAGTTAAGAAAGAAGTTAGGCAATTCATGAACCATATTAATTATTTCACCTTTTACAATCCTAAGTCTGTAAGTGTCACTAGTAGCTGACATCGAGTAACTGGAATTTGGGTATATTTTAAGGTATGAAGTATTAGAAGGTTTAACAATTATAATAAAACTTAAAGCATGTGGGAAAAGTAGATAAATGTCAGAATATCAGTATTCAACTAGATTAGTGTCTATAAAGAGATTATACTGAAATGAATATAATTATGTGCTGCAAACATGTACTCATAAATTCTAAATATAATTATTTGATAAGTAAATGTGGTTATATATACTAAATCAAGTTGCATGCATAAAAGTAAACACTGAGGGCTAGAGATTTAGCTCAGTGGTTCCGGCGCCTGCCTTGCAAGTGCAAGGTCCTGAGTTTGATCCCTGGTAACCACATACAATGCTGGGCGTGGTGGCTCACGCCTGTAATCCCAGCACTTGAGAGGCAGGGGTGGAAGGATTGCTGAGTTTGAGGCTTGCCTGGGCTACAAAGTAAACTCAGGGCCAGGCTGAACTACAAAGCAAGACCCTGTCTCAAAACAACAACAACAACAACAACAACAACAAAGTAAACACTGAAATTATTCAGAACATGAAAACTATTTCTGAGCATAATAGCTATTCTTCACACAAGAACACAGAAAAATAAATAGAAAACTCATAGCACAGAATAAGCCAGAATGAATAGAAATTGTATCGATTTAATATAAATGGAGTTATCTCCACTTAGAGTATAGGATATAATCTTAGATCCTAATAGATACTTATAACCTCGGTAATCCCAAAGTTCATATATTCTGGATTTTTCTACCCATATATGTGTGGTAAGCTTGAATTATAAATTAGGCAGAGTAAGAGAATAATAATAATAAATAACAACAGTGTATTGTAATTAACATTATTGAGTGCAGTCACTCTGAAATTACTGTACCACGTGTACTGAGGGCTGAGTGGCATATATGATGTGGGTATGCTGTTTCATGAAATGTTTATTGTCCTGTTCTTAGTGAGTTCTTGTGATGCTCTTCAATATAGTACACAGTTGAAAAATTGTGAATTGTTTCTGAGATTTTCCATTTACTGTCTTTAGACTGTGATTGTTTACAGTAAACAGAAACC
The DNA here is from genome assembly GCA_004025085.1 of Thryonomys swinderianus. Taxonomy (NCBI): domain Eukaryota; kingdom Metazoa; phylum Chordata; class Mammalia; order Rodentia; family Thryonomyidae; genus Thryonomys; species Thryonomys swinderianus. Next base: position 42,888 of record PVIC010010677.1, read on the forward strand.
CCAGAAAATGGGACTGTAGTAAAATGCCACTG
>PVIC010010678.1:0-42898 GCA_004025085.1 Thryonomys swinderianus
CATAGCAACATTTTTTACTGAGTTGTGTGAACACAGTGTAAAACCTTTGATAACTCTGATTAATGGATTATTACCCTGAGTTTTTCCTGCACATAGTAGCCATATTAGAGGTGACAAGGCTAGCACACTCATATCCCTGTAGTATTGTTTCACATTGTAATAAGAGGTTGTATTTCAACACATTTAACAGTAGGAAACAGCATGAAGCATGATGGTTTTTGTGATGGTGATCAGTGCCTTAAATATGCTTGACCAGCGAGAATTTATTAAATTATTTCAAACTCCTTATTTTTCTCCACACTCTTCAGTTAAAATAGTGTGTGACTTGGAGAAGAAAACTCACTTAGCCTTTTTGTTTAGTTTCACTTTTTCCTGTAAAGAGGAAAATGTGGCATATTCCCCGTCTTCCTTGCAGGTTTGTTGCAAGATTGAATGGGATAATGTATGACAAAATGGTTAACGAAATACAAAACATTGCCCAAATCATTACTATGATTTGCACACTACATAGGTCAAAGCTTTATTGGGCAAAGACCCATTATACATGTCTAGCATGAACATTTTAAACTATTTATAAATCTGCAGCATGAAATGTGAACTATTTCTTGCCAGATCAATGCTAATACTGCCTAGTCACTTCTTCCATCTGACAGGGACCTAAATAACAATAATTAAAAGCTGATCTGCATACCACATATTCCTCATTGACATAAAGTGCCTTACAAACTAGTCACAGATCAATGAATCAATGTTTTTCTCAGTTATGGTCTGCAACAGGGAAGTGTACCAGACCACTGAGGTATTTTTGCGCCTGTCTTTCAGACGGCATGGATTTTGCAGCTGATCAGCTCTTTCTCCTGAAAGAAAAGGGTGAGAAATGATTGCTTTACCTCATATTTTCTGCAAGTATAGGAAATGTCTAACTTATGAAAGGGTTATGTTGACAGAGCTGCAGTAAGACTCTTGAAATCTGTGCACGGGCTTCGTGATGAACATGGCTTGGCCCAAAGGACCTGAGATTCAGCCAGGACCTCACAGCCTTTTCTCCCAGCACACTGGGGAAATGAGCTCCAGCAGTACTGCTCTGTTGGTAAGAAATAGAACGAGGTCCTGTGTCTGGGCCAACAGAAAAGAACCGATAATATCATCACTACTCTTAGGGAAGGCAAGAAGGAGGTTTGAAGGTGCACATTTTGGTATGCTGTTGTATATTCATTTTGATCTGTAAGATGACATGGCAGCTTTCATTAGGCATGGAAAGTTTTTCATTTTAAATCTAAACTGCCAGAGAAGGAGGCATTTTGATATTCTTTTCAGTTGACAAATAGATCTCGTTCACCCATTTCACTGACTACTTTTTCTTTTCTCTCTCTATGGAAGACTGTGAAGGAAGTGGAGGATTGAGACTGGCCAGACAGACCTGGCATTCCTGTGCTACATGCCCTAGAGACTAAGGCTCTGTAAGCCTTGTTTTTCCATCTACAATATGAAAAGTTTAATACAAGTAAATCTCTTTGTAAGAAATTTATCTCAAATAAGCTCTAGTTTCTAAATTAGCAGGTGGTGAAGTCCAGGTAACTGGCATAATTTACGAGACCCCAGAAGAACTAAACTCATGAGTACTCTATCTGCTTTTCCATTTTTCTTCTCAGTCTCTCCCCTTCCCTTAGGTAACTTAACCTGTTATAATTCACAGCTAGAAGCAGATCTAGATTATATTTTCATTAGTGATTTTTCCCTATCTTAAAAAATGTAATGCAGTGAATACTACAAAAGTAGCTTTTGGGGGGAAATATTACTACTATAAAGTTAATGTGTGCATCATACATTGGTACATGATCACGCCTTTGAGGAATATACTGAGGTTTTCCAAACACTCCAGGCATGAGCCTTGCATTGATGTGTTCCTATGTATCCTGTTGCCCCTGTGGAACATGGAAAAGTACAAGAATTGAAGCAAAACTAATTGATCTTTAAAGATTCAGAAAGTAATGCAGGTGCACCACAGACAGAAGTTGCCCCAGACAAAAGTGGCCAAAGGTGAGAATGAGATTCTAACTGGGCTACTGAAAGAAATTTCTTTGGCTGATGTTGAAAAGAGGAAGTAAAAAATGATGGGGGAAGAGATTACTCTGTCCATACCTTCAGTCACAAATTTCTCTAAGGAACATGAGGAAGAGACTTGCTACACAACGGATGAACCTCCTCATAGGGTACGAGGAGTGGGAAGCTGGCCTAATTAGATAACAAAGTTGGCATCTTGTCCCTGTGTGAATCTAATTAAAATAATATGCTCATACCACTGAGGTGCTTATAAAGAAAACAGGCAAATGATACTTAGGAAGTACTTTGGAAACATAAGCTACATACTTTGCTCACCTAAATGTGTATGCAGAAGCAATAAAGAAGGTGGAGTTTCTCAAAGATGCATACAAAACATGTCAGACTAACAAGTCTCTCCTTGATGGACTGTGTTATGGCAACCTTCTTGAAGATGGACAGCAAGCTCTCAGATGAATCATGGAACTGAGGAATTTCCTACAGGAGAGGTTCAAGATTCAGTTATTATACAAAAAGCAAAATGAATGATCTAGTAAAGTCAAGGACTCTCAGTTGTATAATGGTACTAGAGAGTCTCCAGTAAAGTGAGCGGATTCTCTCTTTCTCTCTCTCTCTTTCTCTCTCTTTCTCTCTCTCTGGACAATTTACCCTTCCCCTATCTTACTCCTTTCTTTTTGTGTGCTAACTACTGCTTCTCTATATTTTTCCTCTTCCCTTGCAGTTGGTAGAATAAGAGCTGGTTGTACAAATTTTCCAGAAGAAAAGTATCCCCCCTTTCAATCCTCAAATCCCTGGAATTTAAGGGAGAGCAGGGGAAAGGAAACTTAAGACTACTCTACTGTAGGCTGTGATGAGAACTTTCTTTCCCTTCACTGGAGAACTAAGACAGCTGCAGTCAGGGCAAAGGCTTGCATGTGGGGAAGGAGCCTGCTTGCTCCTGGTTGAGGGGCTAAGGCTAGATTCACAAAGAGCACCCCTGCGGCTCCCTTTCGGGCTCTCCTGCTTCACTGCCTTTGGAAGGGGGCTCCTCATCAGGAGAAGCTGCAGAAGTGGAAGGGCAAAGTCCCTGACTACACCATCTAGGGTATCTTCAGAAAGCACAATAAATATCTGCAGTGCTAACTGAAAATTCAGAGATTGCCTCTTTGTGGAAGAGTTTTCCGCGAGGCCCTCCACTACCAGCATTCCTCCCTCACCCCCCTGCACATCCCAGGTCGGTGCACCAAGTCTCATGTGTTACACTGCCTTGATCACTGCATCTAATAAGTTAGGACCAGTAGGATCACTATCTGCCTGTCTTAATCAACCTACTTCTCCCAAGCACAGGTTTGAGCCACATTTTTTTTTTTTTTTTTTTTTTTTGAGACAGAGTCTTGTTTTGTAGTTCAGGCTGGTCCTGAGCTCACTAGGTAGCCCAGGAAAGCCTCAAACTCAGCAATCCTCCTGCCTCTGCCTCCCAAGTGCTGGAATTACAGGCGTGAGCCACAACTCCAGGCCTTGTGGTACGTGGTACTGATTACCAATGGGTGTGTCTCCACACCCGATATTGTTGTATGTGGTTACCGGGGATCGAACCAGGGATCTTGCCCTTGCTAGGCAGTCACTGGAACCACTGAGGTAAATCTCCCACCCCTCTGAACCACATTTTTAAACTATAAAACCTAAAATGACTATAATTTTTATCAATATGCAAGATCATCTCTATCCTCCCCTGTGTTCTATGTCAGGATATGTGAAATGTTGTACCTACTCTGGTGTTGGCTCAAAAAGGAAACAAAAATACCAGGAAGAATAAAGCTCAGAGTCACTGATTTCCAGAATCAGATACTATACTCTTGCTCTTGTTTTTAAAAAAATCCATTTTATTTTCCTTAATTATGTGTTAAAGGGTGAAAGAGGTATTTTGTTATTTTTTTCACAAAGTCATATTTAATTTATTTAATTTGCCACAGTCTACCTCAAAGTAGAATAAAGGCAGCCATTTCTCATGGTGCTGTAGACTAAATTACAAATGAATAGAAACATTAACAAATGAGAACATTGCAGTTATTTTGCTATAATGGGATTCGATTCCCTCCTCCAAACGTTTACTTTACAGCCCAGCACTCTTTGGGAAAAGAATACAGAGGGTATTCAGATAAGTTCAGCAAACAAGACTTCCATTTCTTATGAGCAAACACACTGATACTATCACTCCCAACCAAAAATAACATAAATGGCAATACAATTGTCCACCCGATTCCCTTTGAGAAATTTCAGTGTTAAAATGATTTGCAAATTCAAGGATGTAAGTGCCAAGAGCTGGAAAAAGTCTGAGAATGTCTGGCCTACTTGTAAACGAGCAAGTTAGCGGAGTGCGGTTTCCCAGACTGCGGAAGACCGGCATGGAGCTCAGCGAGGCCGGAACTCTGCTGCTGACAGCCCAGCGAGCGGCCGGTGCTCGCGCTCCCCTGGGCCAGGCCCTGCCTTCCACCGCTCCCTCCAGGAAAGCCAGGTGGACTCGTGAGGCTACAGCTGGTTTGAATCAGGTCTGCATCACACTCAGCTCAGGGATCTTGCGCTTAAGAATCCTGATTCGTTTACCAGACACAACCAGAAAATTTACTCTGACCTTTGCCTGACACATCACCTCTTTTGTAATAGATATCAAAAGAAAGAAAAAAACTGCTCTCTACTCCATAGACAAATATTATACCTATTCAAGAGCCATCTTCTATATATATATATATATAAAATCTTTTAAAAGATAATTCAAGCCAGCTGACTGTAGCAGTGCACATTTATAATCAAGCACTCTGTGGGGAGAGGCAAGAGAATCTCAAGTTTAAGCCCAACCTGGACAAGCTAGCAACTTAACGGAACTGTGTCTCAAAATAAAAAATAAAAACTGACGGGGGAATGAAGCACAGTGAGAAGACCCTGTGTTCCATCCTTCGGTCTTCCTGGGCTCAGTCCTTGGATGTGGAAGAAAAAAAGAGAATCCTAATTAAAAAGCTGCCAGAACCACTGCTAGTAAGAAAAGCAGAGAGATCCATGGAAAACTGTCCCACAACAACAAGGTTATGAAGCATCACGCTAAGGTCGATTTTAGTTCACATATGAGTGACTAAGAAAACATGTTTGTTTATTCCCTCACAATCCACCTCTGCCGAGCGGACTATGAACTCCTGGAAAGAGATCACTTTGGTTTACCTTCCTGTCTCCAAGGTTTACCAGAACTCTGCACCTAGGAAGTGTATGGTTGTTATTTAATAAATGAATAAATGATTAGAACAACACAGTTCATGTATTTTATGATCTCTCTGTAGGTGTAAAACATATTGCAGTAGAGATTAATTTTAATATGTTTATTATTATAGTAAAAAATAAACTGAGTCCTGAGGCTTCCAAAGCCTCTAGATCCAACTTTTCATCAATTTTGCTTGAAGGCTATTTTATGATTATGTCTTAGAACAGGGAGTCTTTGCCAGCCAAAACTGTGAGTGTGTTGGGGAAGTAACTGAAGTAGTTCACTGACTTATTTCTCATTTTGTATTTATGAAATCTTCCTAATGGTGGATAGTTAAATTGAGCAAGTCATATCATTTTGTAAAACTACAGAAAGTGATTAGTTGGAAATACTGATTGGCCACTAGAAGAAGAAATCAGCATATTCAAATATCTACTCCTCAGATTTAGGCCCTTATCTCCCTAATACAGTGGCAATAACTTTAAATTTGCCTTTGGCATGTCAGGCCATCATATGGATAAATGGATAATGATGATCAAATAACAAAAACACTTGAACAGCAAGCCTTAAAACAGTATTCAAATTCCATAAAAGCTAGGAAAATAATGCTGGAACTGAGAGAGAGAAACTGAAAATGTCTACCAAGGGCCTGGTCCAGAGAAAAAGCAGGACATCTGATATTCTTGGTGATTGTTTCCCAAGGTAGAGCCAGAAACAAGACAGGCACAAATAGGAAACCCACACTAACCCATGGTTATGTCCGTAATGTGTTTAATAGGCTAAAAATGATAGAAATTAAGACAGGAAGAAAGACAAGGAGAGAGCTAGAGGGGGAGAGAGAAAGGACAGAGGGAAGAAAAGAAAGTAAGGAAGGAAGAAATACAGTATAAAAGGTAGAAGAAAATTTATATCACATGGAATGACAAAGAAACACACCATGAAATTATCAATCATGAAAGCTACCTTAAACTCAAGTAGAAAATGAGCTAGTCCGATAAGCATTCTCCCACTGTGGTCAGTGTAACATATAGAACAAATCAGGGCATTCAGACATGGACTTTTTGAGTCAGTCCACGTATGAACCCAATGAACACCTCTAATATCCCATCCCTGAGCCTCAAAAAATTCATTTCTCTCACTGTACCCCTTGCTTCCTACTTGCTCAGCCTCTCACCTCGTCCTGAGACTCACTCCCTGCCTGACCCTTAATCCATCCCCGAGCCTCAGGTAAGTGTTGAGTGAGTGGTCAATCTGGGTTATAACATCCATTGACCTTGGTGGCTTCAAATGTTTAATGTTTAAGAGTGTCCCAAAGAAATAAAAAGCTACATCTAACTATACTGCCACCAAAATGGCAGAATTACATTGTCTATATCCAATTATACATACATGCCATAGAGTGGCTCTTGCTTTCCACTGAGTTTATGTTTCCAGCATCAGTCTCAAACAAAGAAACTAATTCTGTCTTATTCTGCGGTTTGAAGGAAACTTTAGTAAGTTTCCTCTTGATCAGCAATTCTAGTGCCAATTTCATCAGGACCTTGACCCGCAGAAAGCATCATCTACTTTAGTAGAGCAGAGCAACTTTCCGTGGTTTCTTTTTTATTTTATTTCTCTTTTTCTTTGTCATGGAATAAAGAATGTGTTATCCCCGTTTATGAAGTCATGCTCCATGCAAACACACCTTCGCTTGACGTCTTGTGGGGAAAAGGGGACACCGGCCTTGCCACAGACCTGCTAAGATGCCCGACTGATGAGGTACATGCTGCTCCCCACCCTGCGTCTCTCGGCCCTTCTCTCCTCTCTGCCCCAGTTGTCAGCTGTATAATCGCAGCTGTCTGCTGTAATTCCCAGCCCCCCTCATCTTTCCTTTGCAACTCAATGTGGCACCAGCCATCAACGCTTTGTTAATCTCCCCGATGCATACTGACATTCCTTCCCCTTCATCTTTCCAGATTCTTTGATCTCCTCTTTAGCCCTATTCCTAGACCTAAGAACATAAAGCAAGTACAATTAATTCCTTCCTTTTCTACCTACTTGATGTCTGAATTTCCATTGCTCTTAAGTCTTTTCTTATATTTTTTTCTGGGCTTTTGGATAACTGAATCATTGTTTCTTCTTTTTTCTAGTATATTCACCCTTTTAACTTCATTTCAACTTCCACTTTAGCCTTCGTTTATCCAACAAAATGGTTTTATTTCTATCTCATATGAAAGTTGGGCAACAATATCCATACCAAAGACACCAACAGTAGAGTGTTATACATCCCTCATGTCTAAACTTGCCATCTCTCCATATACACATACTTTGTGGCAATAAAATTCTAGTTACAGGGGGAAATGTAGCCCTTCTTAAGAGTGTGGTCCACCGGGACATAGGTCTATTAATGTAGCAAGTCTGTCATAAAGACTTAATGCTCTTTTTGCTGTCACTTCAGACTAAATTTCACTCTCCTGCCTCTCCCAGCTCTCCGTGGGTCCTTCCAGGATCACCTTAATGCTCTGCTAGACTACAACCCTGATCGAATTTCAAAACCAAAACAATATGGAAATAACTGATATCCTCCTTTCATTGCATTATCAGTTACCCTAAATCTAGAAACAATCTAGATTGTTTTTCAAATTTCAGACATCAGGTCCTATAATTATGTGAAAGATAACTTTTAATAAAAAGTTAAAGAAAAAGAAGGAAGGAAAACAACTTAAACAAGAGAAAACATGAGGTGAAAAATCACAGATTCTGAGCATGCTGTTTATGCAGACAGATCTTGTAGTTTGGATTGTGCTAGACTGACTTGGTGATACATCTAATTTACGATCATTTCAGTTTAGGAGATTCCCATTCTCTCTTTGAAAAAGCTAGGCAACCAAGCTAATTGCTTTTGCAATTCGAGAAAACAACCATTTAGGAAGGAATACCCTCTCCAAATTACTGAAAATCAAAAAAACAGAAGGCAAAAAAATAAAAGGACAATTTGGGGTGCGTACAGAACAGCGTATACTTTAGCAGAGTTGAGAAAAGACCCATTTGGAGGTCGGCTATAGAGTGGTGGCAAACCCACAACTCGGTGGCGTCACTTGGTGGAAGACAAACCGGCTCCCCGCACCCCCCCCCCCCCCCCCCCCCCCCCCCCCCCCCCCCCCACCCCGCAGGCCCCTGCCTGCCCGCGCTCAGCGGGAGCGCACAGCTGCGTTTGCGGAAGCGCTCTACTGCCCTCTACCGGAACCGGCACGCCAAGCACCGCGTCTGAGGCGTATCACACCTCTCAGGCTTGTTCCGTCACCAGCCTTTCTAGAAGGCTGTAGTTAGTTTTTCATTAAGAATAATTACTCTGTGAAAACCCTAGGTCACTCTTTAATTAACTTTAACACTAAACTGACTAACTAACCACGAGGAGTATATTTCTTTGTTGTAGGGAAATTTTTCTTAAACCCTAACAGCTTTCTTTTCAAATAAATTAATAACAAAATAAACTGGTAATTAATCTACTCTGTTTTTTGTTTTGTTTTGTTTTGTTTTGTTTTTGCTTTTTGAGACAGGGTCTCGCTTTGTAGTTCAAGCTGGCCCTGAGCTCACTATGGTGCCCAGGCAAGCCTCGAACTCAGCAATCCTCCTGTCTCTGCCTCCCGAGTGCTGGGATTACAGGCGTGAGCCGCCACGTCCCGCACTGTGGTATGCGGTGTTGATTGTTGGCAGGCGTGAGTCTCCACGCCCAGCATTATACGTGGTTACCGGGGATCGAACTCAGGACCTTATGCTTGCGAGGCAGGCGCTGGAACCACTGAGCTAACCCTCCGGCCCATACTCTATTGTTTTTATTTTTTAAGCACATGTTTAAAATACATAGTGATTATATTCATTGTGAAGAGCTGCTACATGTACGTAACACATCTTTATTCTTTTGATGGCCCTTTCCCCTCTTCTCCCTCCATCTTTTATTTCCTATCCCATTTATACTACTCTATTATTCACTACTTTCAAAATTAAAATTATACAAGAAAAAGTACTTACGTAAAGGCAGAATATTTTCCCTTTCTTTGACCTTAATTTCTAAAATACTCCCTGAATAATAACTCAATTTTCTTCCAACTATATATAGAGTTCTGTGAATAGGAATCCATTTTTTTAAAAAAACACAATATATGTGATGGTAAAAGAAAAAAGGAAACAAAGTTTATGTATGTAAGGGATGGGGGGGTTGTAGGTTAGGCAGTGGAATGGGAAAAAATGAGAATTAAATTGTGTCATATACTGGTAAATTCTCAATGTTGAGTATGACCATGATGTGTATATAAAATGTACCAGTACAGGCCGGAGATTTAGCTCAGTGATTCTGGCGCCTGCCTCCCAAATGCAAGGTCCTGAGTTCCATCCTGGTAACCATATACAATGCTGGGCGTGGAGACTCACACTCACCAGCAATCAGTACCACATACCACAGTGCCAGGCGTGGTGGCTCACACCTGTAATCCCAGCACTCGGGAGGCAGAGACAGGAGGATTGCTGCATTTGAGGCTTGCCTGGTCTACAGTGAACTCAGGGCCAGCCTGAACTACAAAGCGAGACTCTGTCTCAAAAAGCAAAAAAAAAAATTAAATTAAATTAATAAAGGTTCACGTCTAAAAAAATCACATTATAAGTGTATTATTTGAAATCTGATTAGTTTCCTATCTTTACTGCACAGTTTAACAGAAGGTAGTTAACATAGAGATAGTCCCCAAATTATGTTCTTATCCAACTGGTAATGTCCACACAGAGAGCAATATTGTTTTAGTGAAGTCTCCAACAAATTATTTACATTATTTAGTCACATTTCCCGTGTAGACATAGCAGGATACAGCTTTCATATGAGGCCCAAAATGACCAGTGAACATAGAAAAGCTCAAGATCGAGTCAAACAACAACCCCCACGCTGGTGTAGGCGGCATGTTCTCTGCTTTGCCAGGAAGTCGGCGTGCAGGGTTTGACACGTCGCAGACAGTGGTATGCCGAGCCCTTCCAGAGCTGCTCCTTTTGCTCTCCACACAAATACTACAAAGACAACAATTTTAAGGTATTTCAAAAGCATCCCTCAAACGATGTGAGGGCGCAGAAAATGTAAGCTTTCTTTCCCGGCTTTCCAGTTGATCAACTGCAGTAGCAATGCTGACTTATTGAAAATTATATGAAAATCAGAAGGATAATTAGAGCTCATTTTTACTGGAAGCAACAGCCTGAAATTTTCATTGAGTTTACACAAATTAGAGAAAAATCAGACTTGGCATTGCTGGGTCCTGAGATGTTTTGTTTATACAAGAAGGTCGGTTTCCTGAGCTGAAGACAGAGAAGAGGAATGACTTGAAGAGGCAGATGACATATAGGTTTACTGCTGCTGCTTCCTACCATTATTTTTCTTCCCTCTGTTTCATCTTTCTTATTTTTTTAATTTATTTCATCTTCCCTGATTGTTTGCATCTGTGAAAGGAACCCTTAAATCCTTTTTAGGGTGAAGTGAGAAAAAAAATAAATAGGTATATAAATTTAGTCCTGCAGTTTATGATCATCTTTACACTTTTCTACCTTCATCTTTTCCTCTGGTTGTGTCCAGACAAACAAAACAGAAGCCATCCACCACAGGCCCGTCCCTCTATGTCTCAGTGTGCAGCTTCCTGGCCAAGAGAGTCTGCACATGTGGCCAACGCAGACCATGAGGCCTGCACAAGTTGCCTTGGCAAGACCCTCAGAACCACACCTTTTTCATTCATGAATTATGTTCCTGGGGCTAGCTTAACCAGCTCCCACGAGGTAGGGAGGTGCACCAACAGCAGCTTATTGTCTCACAGTTTTAGAGGCTAGAAGTCTGAAATGGAGGGGCTTTTAGAGCTGTGAGCTAAGAAGGAATCTAAAGACTATAAGAAAGCATCCCTCTTTGCTTTGTCTAGCTTCTGCCGGCAACCCTTGGCGTAGGCTAACGTGGAGATGTGTCCCTCGCCTGCGCCTGTCTCCACGTGGTCTTCTCCCCTACGGTGCTGTCTTCACGTGACCTTCTCCTACCTTTGCCAATGTCTACGTTTCTGTCTTTCAGGAAGGGTACAAGCCATTTCCTCCTACCTTCCTTTCCCTTCCTTCCCCTTTAGCTCCTGGACTCTGTGGGGAGCTTTTTCTTATTCTTCTTCCAATCCAAAGCCCAGAGATGCTTGTGAAAATGAAAAACGTAAGTTGTGGCAAAGCTAACATGCAAAGACACGTCAGATGCAATTCAGAAAAATACCAAGTAATTACTAGACTCCAGCAGACTCAAAAAGAAACTCCGCTGAGAGAGAGAAGTAAGAGACTATTTCATCCATTTGATGTTCTTGTTCACCTAATAATTTTCTCACCATCACTCATGTTCCAGAGAAGCTGAAGATAGAATGAATCCTGTAGATTATGTTGTTGTGTCGTTTAAAGAGAAAAGGCTCTGCTTGCTATGGTTTGGTGACAATTAAAATTTTAAAATATTTTAAAGCAAGTCTGTCCCGTTACTAGATGTTCACAGGATTCAGAATAAATTTCCTCTGCTTTGAGCTTCGAATAGTCCAACCATTATCATGTCCTGGAAGCCATTACAGAGCACATTTATGGCGCATGCAACTGGAGCATGATACCTGTTTTCTACAGGGTGCACAGGTCATGCACAGGTCATCTGTACACCTGGTCTCCTTCCACCATGTGCTTGTTCTCTGAATTATGAGCACAACTGCGACAGGAAAACCTTGAACATTCTTCTTTCAGGGGCCAAGTTTAGAACCCAGAGTTGACATTTCCCCAACCATGTGGTAACAGAAGAGTCACAGGAAGTTAATACAAGCTCTTGTGACCAGGGCCAGAAAGAAAAAGGTACCACTGAGACTTATAACATAGAAGCAGTATAATCTGAGTTCCATTTAGAGAAAGAATCACCTTTCTTCACATGAGAAAGGACTATGTTGTCACGAACCAGAAGTAATCCTTCAGTTGAGGAGCACGGTCTTCTAAATAAACCACAGTCAGTCAGCCTCTTACCTCTGGTTGATGAGAAGACCAGGACAGGACTGGAATACTTCCCCGAAGAGAAAGGGCGTCTGCCTCCAGTCTCTGCACCCGCTGGGGTTCCATGGGCATTAAGAGTTGCTGGACGTGTTTTCTTTGCCCCTCATTACTCACTCCTCCACCACATTTCCCCTTTGACTATTTTCTATTTCACAATATCCATCATACATTCTAAAACTCATGAACATCTGCAGTTTCTCATACCAGAGGACAGATACGATATTTACATATCTGCGACCTATTTATTTCACTTATGAGTATGTCCTGAAGGTACATCGATTTGAGTATAAATGACTATAGGGGGTTGTTGGTGTGGGGAGGGGAATGGGAAAAAATGAGAATTAAATCGTGTCATATACTGGTACAAATTCCCAATATTGAGTGTGATCATGATGTGTATATACAATGTACCAATAAAGATAAAAATAAACTAAAAAAAGAGAGTTGCTAGCCAGGCATGGTGGCTCACGCCTGTAATCCCAGCACTCGGGAGGCAGAGGCAGGAGGATTGCTGAGTTCGAGGCTTGCCTGGGATACATAGTGAGCTCAGGGCCAGCCTGAACTACGAAGAGAGACCCTGTCTCAAAAAAAAAAAAATTGTGTATGCTACAGACCCCATAAAAGCTGAATATGAGGCTCTCGCTCTGGGAGAGGAATCCTTGTTTCCAGATGCCGGGCTCAGTTTAGGAGAGGCCAACAGCCCTGACAGACATTGGGGTAGGGCAGCGCACTTTCTCCTGTTGCCTGGTGCAGTGGAACATCCCCGCTGCAGGCTGGAACCATCTCACTACCGAACATGTAAAAATGTAATAAGTACAAAGAAAGAAATATCTGAGGGAGAGGACATGTACATAGCACATTCTTCGTTCAGTTGTAAGTCCACTCTTTGCATGGACCAAGAGTAAAGTGAAACTCTTTAGAGCTCTCTTTGTGCTTCGTAAAGAAGTTGCAAGCTTCTCCCATGGTGCTTGTGCGTGAGGTAGGACACCCTTGTTGAAGGATGGAGACCATCTCTGAACTAGTGTGAGGCTTCTAGAAACTGGGTTCCAGGAAGACATGACTGACAAACACAATATTGAAAATATTTGCCATCAGTTTTTGATCACAACAGCAAGAGCTTTGCATGGCTCCTGTGGCCAAGAAAATCCCCAAGAGAAACGCTAAGAATTAAGCCCCTACTCCCCATCCTCCCAAACAGTAACAATCAATATTGGTTTTGATGCGGAAAACAGAGGTTCTACCACACCCATAATACACATTTATGTGACTAGAAGACACACCCCTCTGGTTTCATATGAAGGACAGTGTAGACAGTACAGAGCACCGAAGGTATAAGTTACAGCCAAGGTGGGAATGAGAATGAGCTCTTCTGGGAGATGAATTATGTGGGCTTTCCCTAAATAGCCCTTTGAACACTGGGGCTGCTGTTGCAAAAATAAATATATCTTCCAACATTTTGCATAAACCTCTATGCCAAAGCTTCTGAGTCCCACTTAAAGGCAGAGACATGGATTCCACTGGGAACTTAAACACTGTCATAAGGGAGCAAATGAGTTAAGTTGTTTAAAGCCTTCAGGTTTCACAGGGAGAAGCAAGTTGTATGAGGGAGACCAGAGACATCCTAAGAGAACCAGAAAGAGGAGTAGGTAGTCAAACCAAATTTGGAAAATCCACTGTATTGTTAGATTCTTGATGACAATAGCCTTGGCTTAGTCATCTTACTGTAACCCAAAAAACTCACTACAATGTTCTATGTGTAATAGAACTTCAGTAAATATGGCTTAAGTGAATGGGTGGAGTGTAGTAGTGTAACAGTATCAGTGAATTAGATCAATGGCTCTTAAATCATCTGGAGAGCTTTTTAAAAGTGTGATGATCTAACCCAGGTTAATTAAATCTGGGATCTCTCAGTCTGAAACCCAGACAAACACATTTTTTAAAAGTTATAAATCAGGTGATCTTGATATATACGAGCAGTGATGACTGCTAAATTGAGTAATATTCTGTGGTCCTTTCCATGACAAAGATTGTGTGGCCTTTAAAACATTATCAGACTGTGAATTAATGCGTCAGTACCTGCTTACATAATTTGCAGACCTCAGCGCAAATGAAAACGTAGGGCTCCTTATTTCAAAAATAATTTAGAATTATTCAGGACCTCAAGACAGCAAATATGAAGTGTTAAATCACTTGTTTCCTTATAAGCAAAGAGCCATGCATGACAGCTAGTTATGGACCTATGAAGCCAGCCCTGTTGACACTATTCTGTTCTTACACCACCAAACAGGTGACACTTGAAATACTTTTTCCTACTTCATTAAATTGTAAGAAATAAAAGACATGGCAGGTATGTTGCAAATAGTCTAGTCAAGTCTAACTTTAGACCCAAAGAAGGAATTTCTTACCAGTTGCCTCTGAAACAATACCAAGATTCCATTTTCTTCCAGGGAGAATGACTATCATCAATAAATCAAATAATAATAAATACTAGTGAGGTTGTGGAGAGAAGAGAAACCCTTTTACCTTGCAGGTAGGAATGTAAACTAGTACTACCATTGTGAAGTATAATCAGTATGGAGATTCCTCAAAAAATTAAAACTAGAATTCCATTTGGCCCTACTATTTTCCTTCTAAGTATCTTCCTGAAACAGTTAAGGGCAACATATTACAGTGATACATGCTTATTGCAGCACAATTCATAAAAGCTGAACCTTCAAAGTGATCTATCTGTCCATCAACAGATGGATAGATAAAGAAAATCAGGTATTAAAAAATGAAAATGAGGTATTTATACACAACAGAGAATTACTCTGCAAATAGAAAATGGATCAAGAGATACAGGGAGAAGGGAAGGGGGAGAGGTTAAAAAAGAATTGAGATGTTTTATATACGTGTACAAACTCCCCCAAAATGTGATTATTATATACTTCAAATGTACTAAAAGAGAATAAAAGTTGAGAAAACTTGCCACTAACTCAGTACACACCAGGCAGATCACCTAGTGATTCGTAAAACACAATTTTAACTTTTCATACCTCATTATTCTCACACAAAAATGGAGACTGTGTCATCCACTGCGCTGTGCTGCTATGACAGTTAATTGATACACAACACAAATGTGTTATTTTTTCCATGGACCCATCCTTCTTGCTCAGAACCAATTTTAGAACCACATTCAGCACTTACTGGTTTCCAAAACACACAGCCAAACTACAGCTCATTAATTTAAGAAATGTGCATTTTATGGATATTATTGGGAGGTGGAGGAAAATTCATGCTGTAAATCCTTAGCAAAAGTATCATATTTCCCATCATGCACTGCTGTTCTTCCCTCAAAATTTTTCTCCATTGGCAACTATCTTATCTTATATTGTTTCTACCTTAAACCAATCTCTCCAAAATCTTCCTTCCCCTTCCTCTATTATTTTAAAATTTAAGCCCTTCCCTCAGTTTAAAAACAGAATTCAGCATAATAAACTCTTATTAATCAAATCCTGACCACCTATTTGCTTCCCATTTGTCCCGTGTCTCAACATTTCCCCTAACCCAAAGACTTCTAAAAATATCCCCTCCCCCAAAAAGATAGTAAAAGTCTGCTGCCAAGAAATTATAGTACAATTTTTACATGTGACAGAGTCACAGCTCACAGTTCACCCTCCCACCATTTTCACTGCTTCTGTTTCCCCCTGGTGAAGAAAGAGGAAATTTACATCCCTCACAGTGCAAATTCATTCTATTTTTCAAAGGATTCTTCCAGGACTTCCCCATTTCCCTACCCCAGAAGGACCCTTCCAACAAGGCTTCACCTCCCACTGTCACGTTTAGGTATAAATTTATCAGTGGACTAATCCTTTGCTAAGTATCACACCCTCATGATCCAGTTACCTCCCCACATCCCCATCTGTGACTGCGTGAGGCTTTGGAAGTTCACCTAGACATATACCATAACACCATTCTTGTGTTTTGGAGCCATTATTAAGCAAAATAAAGATTACTTGAACACAAATCCTATGATTGCATGATAGTCAAGCTCATCACAGAGATATTGAATTGACTAAACTGTGGGCAGTGCATAGAGAGATTCACTAGACAGAGGGATAGTGTATAGCCCAGGCAGGATGTTGTGGTAGTGCATGAAATTTCATTATGCTGCTCAGAACAATGTGCAATTTAAAACTCATCAATAACTTACTGGGGGAATTTTTCATTCAGTATTTTTGGATCATGGAAACTGAAAGCATGGACAACAGAAGAATGCTAGTCATTTTATTTGGGTATCCTTATTTCCTCAGTTCCTGGGCCAGCCCTCTTTGGAGGTATTGCTATAGCAGAAGTATTACTACAATAGAAGAAAACCAGTGAGGGCAAGGGCTGTGTTTTAGTCATTAAACATGCCACCAAATTTTCAGTGATCAAAGATGGAATGGAGGTTGTCCAAGCCAAGACACCAAGGACCATGAGTCAAGATGGCAAGGCTCCAGTCAACTAGATTCTTACTCTAGTTGAACTCAGAGGAAAAACACATCACACTTACAAACAGCTTGCCTGCTCCTCTGCTTCTAGAGGTTAGACTTATTGAATCCTTATCTCTACCGTTCTTGCTGATATAGCCCCATACTCAAGTATGTCTGAGCCTTATGATAACCAGCAAGTAACTAACAAATGAGTATGTAACTAAAGTTGGTATGAAGAGTACAAAGGAAAATAATAGACAACAATAGAAAAAAAACAGAAAAAAGGTCCATTGTATGTCCATTGTAATTTGGGTGTTCATGGTAACAATGAAGACAGAAAAGATGAACAGAGTTGAAAATAGTTTATCACGATCTCAACAGATCGAGATATCTACATATACCTAGATATACCTAGCACTCCTTAAAATATAGTCCCCAGACAGGCAGGCTTAACATTACCTGGGAACTTCTTAGAAATACAAATCCTAGGCACTGTGCCAGAATTACTGAATCAGAAATCCTGGGGTTAGATGGACCAAGAAATCTAGATTTCAACATCCATCTAAGTGATTCTGAAACATGCTAAAGTTTGAGAGCCACAGACCTAGAGGAATTAAATAAGTTAGGACTTTCAGAAAACAATAAAATATATGTAGAGAATTGCTAAGTCACTTATACAGAATTAGAATACCTTTGCTGTATCATTAATAAAACTCAGGTTAATGTCCCATACTGAGAATATTATAGTACTGCTCTGAAATCAAATTCTAATTCATTTGAAATGTTAACCAGTAAGGTCAAGAGAATCCTCTTCTGGTTCTGCCACAATAGACTTTTTTTTTTTTTGTCTTTACATTGTTCTCTATATCCAGTCTTGGTTTTTAATTTTTGCTTATAAATACGTGCAACTACATAGCTTTATTAACTAGATACCCTTAAGATTACCCTTCTGAGATAGATAGATAGATAGATAGATAGATAGATAGATAGATAGATAGATAGATAGATATAGATATAGATATAGATAGATATAGATATATAGAGAGATATAGAGATATATAGATATATAGGTTGTCTACTTTTGTTGATTGTGGAATAACTTTTCACTTTTGTGTTCTCTCTTATGAAAAGAAAGAAAAGTTTGATTTCTTAGATTTAGCAGGAAGAGTCACCACTTGGTGGTGTGAGTTAAAAGTGGGTGTTTGCTGTATGGGGCACCAGGGCCTCCCTCCAGCACCCTGTTAAATGCCCCGTTGGATGCAACAGTTTAAGAACCTCACTATAACACTACTTGGCAGTATGCTTGAATATGCTAGTGTGTAGTGATTAGCACAGGTTATTATTCCATCTCTATAGCATTGCCAAAAGAATGATAGCTTGAATCTCATGTTCAGATTTTGGGTTTGCAAAAGAAAAAGATATTGCCCTGTCTGGAAGGCAGGAGTCAGGGTAAAGTGGTGAAGTCTCTACAGTGTGCAGACTTCACTGGAAAGCAGCAAATGTGAACACTGCCCAGCACAAGTGTTGGGTCTTGGATAATGCCAGGAACACTAGCAGGCCCTTAAAAATCAATCGTTCAATTGGCCTTAAAGACAAATGGAATTATAACACAAGTTAAACATGGATGAAACTTGTAAACATTAGGTCATAAGAAATAAACCAGTCAAAAAAGGATAGGTATTGTATGTCCATTTATATGAGACACCCAGAATAGGCAAATGCTTAGAGATTTGAAGTAGAGTAGAAGTTACCAGGGACTCCAGGGAAGGGGGGAGGGGAGTCATTGTTTAAGGAGTTGTTGTTGTTGTTGTTGTTGTTTAGGGTTTTTTTTTTTTTAGACAGGGTCTCGCTTTGTACTTCGGACTGGGTCTGAGCTCACTATGTAGCCCTGGCAAGCCTCGAACTCAGCAATCCTCCTACCTCTACCTCCCGAGTGCTGGTGGCATGTGTGCCACCATGCCCAGCATTTGTTTAAGGAGTTTTGAGGTTTCACTTAGAAAGACAAAAAGTTCTGAAACTGGATAGTGGTGGTTGTTGCACATATTGTACATGCAATTAATGCCACTGTACACTTAAAAATGCTTAAAGTGACACATTTTATGCTGTGTATGTCTTGCTATAATAAAAATCATTTAAAAGCAATTGCTCAAAGCACTGACTGTTTACTAATGCATACACAGGGCTGTAACAAGAATGGCATAGCATGCATTTGTAATGACTGCAAATACTCACTGTCTTTATTACTATTGTGTGTTCTGAAAGTACTAGGTCTACCCTCCACAGTACCAGAAAACTTCAGTGGTAGAACAAAAGATATTTGAGATATTCATAGATAGAAAGAAAGCTTTGTTGACAACAGGGTGATCCAGTTAGTCCTAACCCTTGCAGCTCTAGATGGCATGCCCTCATTTTCAACCTACCAAATGTAGTGGAAATCATTGACTACATCAGTACATTTCATAGATGGACTTCAGACTCAATGTTCATCTCAACCCATCAAGGCAATAAAAATTGTATTGTGAATCCCTCCCTCCTTTTCTTTGTACCAAACCTAAGATGTCAGTAAAATGTAAAAGCTAAGCAGTTTCTAATTTTGGTTTACACCTTCTCGGTAAGCTGTGAAACTTCATCAAAGGGGAATTTTATGCATAATAAAAACCTGCATCATTTTCACAGAGGGGCATTTCATAATGAAAGATCCTCATTTCTCTAGAAAGAAAATGCAATTCCTAATCTGTGACTCTGAGTACACCCACCTGTCCCTTCTTCCCTAATGAAATGAAATTATGAAGAGGAGAGCAATTTGCAAATATCTCCTTCGCTGATTTATGCTTCTACAATGTGTGTCAAATTCTTTTTTAATCTTTTGTGCCGCGTATATGAGAAGACACTCAGAAAAAAAGAGTTTAGAATGCCTCTAATCTTTTAAATCAACAATAAGAAAAAAACGAAGCAAAGGTCAAGGTTTCGATACACTGCTTCTAAAATACATCCCACACTGAGTAAAATGCCATGAAATCATCTGTCAGGACCGACTTTCTTCCACAGACTACATTCCAAGAGCGTGAAGAGAGCCGAGCATATATTGATGGCTTCCTTAGATTCCTCTGCACTTTAATCATATTCACAAGACTGTACTTTTTCGGCACAGCAGGAGCTGACAGAGTTTTGTAACAATTCTAGGAAATGCTTTCAGATGGTCACATCTATGAATTATGAATGTTTCACAAAGCTCCAGTGTAAGTGGAACTGCCTTGTTCTCCACAAATGAGGGGCTGATTAGGAGGCAGCCTTCCTCTGTTTCCTTACCTGGAAATTCAAAATGGTTTGCAAACAGAGAAAATACATTTGAAGAGACATAAATAGGCTCTAATGTGTTGTGCATGATTTTTTTCTTTAGAACTGCATAGTCACTGGTCACATAACAGTGTCTTAGTTCATGACAGATCACACACATGACAATGGCCTGGTCAGATTATATTGCCTAGTGACATTGTAGGTGTCTTAGTTTGTCATTAAGTAATATGTATTTATTTCATTCATTAGAAGAGATTGTATAAATTTCACAATTCTCATTCCAAAATGTGCTTAATGTGGCTGTAAATAGACTTATAAATTACTCCTTTTAGGTGCTAATAAAAAAGTCAATTCTCATTATTCATTCTAGCTGTATTCTATAAAGTCTCCACAAACACTGAATTAGCAGATACTGAACCACCTCTCCTAGGGGAAATACAGGTTAGATTCCTGTAAATGTCCAGTCACATTTTTATCCACCTACTTTACATGTCTATGTTTGAAGACATCTTGTTTAATATATCTATTGTTAATTCATTAACATTAAACCCACAGCCAATAGCCCAGTAACTCTCATTCAACTATGTCTGTTGAACACACATATTTGCTCTTTTAGGCACATCATAGCCTCTCTGAACAACAGGCAGCACTTCAAGACTGCATTTGGGGGCTACCTTAGATGCTGACATCACTAACCAGTAATCACCAACATGGAAACAACTTGCCCTAGAGGGACAGTACAAAGGATAGTTGTTTACAGTGTGAGAGCTAAACCGAGAAGACAGACCCTCACTTTGTTGCTGAAGTAAGAAGACAGAGCATCACCTTGTTTGACCTCAGCTGGGAACATGCACATCGGGTGACTCAAACTGGGTACTCTCGGCACGTGTCCTCAGATGAAGCACTGCAAGTATTGATTTTGAGGTTACAAATAAGTTTCAGCAAGTAAGTGAATTCACAAACATGGATTCTGCAAATGATGAGGATCGATTCTATATGTATTCACCCGAGACCTCTCTCAGCTTGGATACAATTTTTCACTTCAGAGCAGTGGCCAGCCAACAGACAGAGTGAAGAAGGCCCATCTACTTGATGTGAGATCAATCGCACATGGTGGTCTCCAGTCTATTTCCAGAGTCTCTGATGATTGTACCGAATTTCCAGTGCATTAAAAGTACCATGAAGCCACACAAGCATTTATAATCCATTCTCCAAAATATGTAAAATGGAAATGATAATGGCTTTTGTTGGGAGATGCAAACAAAGTCAGCAGTAGATATGAAAGATTAGATGAAGTAAAAACTTATACACATATGAGTTAGCATATATTAACTCGTTTCCAGTCACACAGGACTTCCATCTCTTCTACCGAGTTAATTCCTGCCCCAGGTCCTTTGCACTTGCTGCTCATTCTGCTTGGAATGTTTTCTCTTCCAGGTTAAATCTATTTAGTAATAACTCTACTAAAATGTCACCTCATTAGAAAGAATCTCCCCAATCATTCTCATTAAAATAGCTCATAATTCTTTTATCATTTTAACCTACTTTACTGCTTTGTTGATAGTACTTACTGGAGATATTATGTTTATCTTTTTCCTCTCTTGCATTTCCCACTAGAATGTTGGTTCTTTGAACACAAAGATTTTGTCCTCTGCTGTTTGCCCAAAAGCTATCATGACCCACATACAGTAGATGCCCATTAAGCACTTGTAGAATGAAAGGACAGATGTACAAATATAACCATAGAAGCAACAAAAATGATTTAAGCTAAAAAACAATTGCAAACCAGAACACTAATGAAAATGAACAGGAAAACATTTGATGTGAAATTGAAATCAATTAGAATTTTAGAACTTTACAAATGAATATCAATTTTTCCACAAGCAAAATTATCAACATCTTAAATTTACATGTGTGTTTATGCATGTGCATATATACATGTGTATATACATATATTCATGTGTACATGTGTGCATATGCATGTATGTGCGTGCATGCATGTATGTGTGCATGTATATGTGTGTGCATATGTACATGTGTATATATGCATGTGTACATGCACATATGCACATGTATGTGTGTGCGTGCATATATGCATGTGTGTGTGTGCATGTATGTGTATGTATACAAATATAAAATCATTACAAGCAAAGAGCTTGCCTTTGTCTTTCTGTGTGCTTCCTCTCCC
Source organism: Thryonomys swinderianus (assembly GCA_004025085.1). Classification (NCBI taxonomy): domain Eukaryota; kingdom Metazoa; phylum Chordata; class Mammalia; order Rodentia; family Thryonomyidae; genus Thryonomys; species Thryonomys swinderianus. Next base: position 22,280 of record PVIC010010678.1, read on the forward strand.
ATCACCAAGCAGAGCACCTAGTAAAACTGGATAAAATGTTAGTTTGTTTACAGAGACATCACCTCAACTCAATGGCCCTGACAGCTTACCAGAGTATTGATTTGGTACTAATTCAGAGAACAGATAACAGCCCCTAGACAAATTATAGACATTGTTTGTGTCACAATTATATTTCTTGGTGATGTCTTGGCTAAGTAAACCGATGCTTGTAAATTTTGTTAAAAATCACAGGCTGGGATGGAGAAGAGGGCTCAAGAATTAAAATTTATGGAAGAAAAATGCCTGTTCCTCCATGGATTTTCCATTTCCCACTTCTTGCTCTCACACCCTGGGAAATTCAATAAAGAGGGCAATAAATTAGAGGAGGGAGGCTGGATTAGGACAGAAACACACAGAAAGCAAAAAAGATGAAATCCGAGTGAGAGCAGATGAATACGACAGGCGATCTATGAGCCAGGAAGACCAGCACCGACTGTGTGTCTTGCCAGGACCTATAGGAATGAAAGCTAATCACACAACTGTAAGTTCTGGAAAAAAAATCATGGAGGAGGGCCGGAGGATTAGCTCAGCAGTTCCGGCGCCTGCCTCGCAAGCGCAAGGTCCTGAGTTCGATCCCGGTAACCACATACAATGCTAGGCGTGGAGACTCACGCCCACCAGCAATCAACCAGCAATCAGCACCACAAACCACAATGCCGGGCGTGGTGGCTCACACCTGTAATCCCAGCACTTCGGAGGCAGAGACTGGAGGATTGCTGAGTTTGAGGCTTGCCTGGACTACAAAGTGAGCTCAGAGCCAGCCTGAACTACAAAGTGAGACTCTGTCTCAAAAAAAAAAAAAAATCATGGAGGAGTAATTTTAGCCTGTGATTGCAAATTCCTTATATGAACCATTATTAATTATGTTTAATCCATCCATTCCAGAAATATCTACTAAATGTTAATCTTGGACATTTCTAAACCACAGAGATTTCCATTTATGTTAATAAGAATTATATTTGAGATAATGCCTAGGGGTATTGCTCAGTTATGCAAATTTATCCATATATCTGTTATTGATTCACTTCAAAATTATTTAATGAACCCTTACTCCATATTAAGGAGTTAATATAGGTGACTCAAACTATGTGATTTCTTTCCTTTGCTTTCTAAAAAACTTATACAACACAGAAAGAAAATCCACAAACAGGTAACTTATATAATGAATCACTATATGTGCTACATAATTATGTTCAGAAAGAGCTGGAGGTATCAAAAGATACACAGGAACAAACAGTCCACAAAAGGGCATCATGCACGCCTTGCAGGGCACTCACCAGAAGAACAAAAGATGAATGGAAATTCCAGGAGAGGAAACCAGATGCAGAGGGAGAAGTTGAAATAACTAGGTAGGTAAGAACTCTCTGGATGAATGAATGAACAGATCTGATTTGAGAACTACGGCCATACCACCCTGAACGTGCCCGATCTCGTCTGATTTGGGAACTATAAGGGCTACCATCAACTAAAGCTTTAGCCAAGTAAGGAGCCTTTCATCCAATTAGCTTGCCTCTGGTTGGCTGGTGAGATGTGGGAATAACTAGGGTGTGTCAATCTAGACTGGATGAATGAAATCACTTTGACCACCTTCCTCATTTCCCACCTGGATGCCAAAATCCACACCTCCCAGAAGCCATACCAAAGATGGCAGAGCTCTATTCACTGAAGTCCTGGAAAAATTCTGGAAGCAGAATCCTACATCAAACACAATACATGCCCTTACCTCCTTTAGACTCAAGACATACTCCAAAAAAATGGACTTATGCTATTAAACTACAGAGATTTATCTCTAGTCGGCCTAACATGATGAACCTAGATGTTATTTCAAAGTGCAGTTTATACAACTATTTGTACAGCTAAAATACTAAGGCAAAAGCACAGTCACCACTGCCCTTCAGGAAATCTGGATAGAAAGGAATCATAGGAAGACCCTGCCGCCTGTCTCCCCTGCCTGCAGCATGGAAGCAGGTGGCTCGCAAGGGCTGTCCCAGACGCTGCTGTGAATCTCACGCCTGCTTACTCCTCAAGAATCTGCCTGCAGCTGCCACCAGTGACAATGGGATTTTTCTTTCTTCTAACTTCCAAATACTGTGCAGCAATCTGCTCTGGCGTAATCTATCCCAGATCTCTGCTGAAAACAAAACAGGTTCTGGAAGATTCAATTTCACCTTTTTTATCCAGTGATGTAAAAGAGAGTCTGGAAAGAGATAGGATGAGAATTAGTTGATGATAATTTCATGTAAGAAAGGGAAAAAAGAGTTAGGACAAAAGAAAAAGGAAGAGAAATAAGAAAGGGGGAGAAAGAAAGCATTCTTGTTGAGGGAGAAAAAATTTAGGAAAGAATGAGTCCAACGTCAGATTTCATCTAGGAGCCATATGTGTACAAGTCTCAGAGTCACCAAACTATCAGTAGTGACCGGTGGGAAAACAGTTAAATAATAAGATGGAGAAATTGCCTGGCATAGTTAAGAAAAGGTGGGATACTTGAATCCTTGAGTCAAAAATGCAGAAAAAAAGAATAACTTTTAGGAAAGGTGTCAACATATATATCAAAAAATAAAGGGATGGATCAAAAATTAAAAAGATGAGAAGGAAATAAAAGACTTACTTTGAAGTTCAGGCCCAGAGATTTAGCTCAGTGGCACCGTGCCGGCTTCACAAGCACAGGGCCCTAAGTTCAACACTTTGTTATGCACAAGTCCCACCGAGACAATCTCTCAGGACATGACATGATCTTAAAGTCCATCCAAGAGCTTTATTACTCAGTTGAGGGCCATCCTTCCAACCAGAAGAAGGCGCCTACTTAGACTAACGCACAGTATTTAAAGGCAAAATTTACCACTCCCCCACCTGTTACCAAGAGCTTTCTATCCAAAAGTGATTAGATCATTCTATTGTTAAAGAGCAGAAGCAAGTCGTTACAGAAGCCAATAGCAATGATGAGATCGCTGGTTACTATGGAACAGTAAGTTTTAAATGCATACAATCTGAGGCTGCATGCATCAGTTGGGTGGGAAGTTCCTAAGGAGACAAGTTCCTGGTTCACAGGGAAGTTACAGGACACAAGTGGAGGTTTTTAACAAAATGGCTATTTCTATGTCAAGTTGGGTCTTACACCTCGGGACCAGAAAAAATAAGGAAATCTAAAATCTATAAGGAGTATATACCTAAAGGGCTTGAGGAAAAAACAAAGACCACTGGAGGCAGGTATAGCTCAGCATAGCTACTCCAAAATTTTCACTTTATAGGTGAGAAAAATAGAGCCAATCTGGCCCACATATTACACAATAAAGACTAAAGTAGAAGAATAAGAATCCAACTCAAGTCAGAAGTCACAACAAAACCAGAGAGAAAGGATCATTCTCTGTCCATGACCACTAACCTCCCCTTTCCCAGACAGGCCCCAGACCAGAAGAAACTTCCCCAGCAAAAAAGTGGAAATAAGAATATAATTTCAGGATGTGTTTTACACTGAACTGAAAGTTTCTTTTAATACCCAACTAAACACTACCTCCCCACCAGAGTACCTAAAACTGACACTGCTGACAAGGCCAAGTTTTTGAAAGAAATCCAACTTCTGCAAAGTGTTGGAAGGAATATGAATTTTATAGCCCCCCCAAAAAAATTTATTTGGAATTGTCTACAAAAGCTAAAATAAGCTTTTTAAAATATGGAAATACTGTGACTCAAGAATTCCGCTCTTACATAAATTTCCAGAGAAACAAGCATTTGTCTGCTAGTAAGACATGAACTTGAATATCTGTTATACTTCAATTCATGATAGAATAAACCTGGAAAGAATTTAGATGTCCATCAAAAGTTGAATGGACAAAGAAACTGTGGAATGTTCAAATAATGGGGTACCATTCAACAGTGAAAAGAGAACTGTTGCTACACCCAACAATTCAGATGCGTCTCAAGAGCACTGTGTTGCACAAAAGAAGGCAACTTCCCCCCAAATTATATGCTGCATGATCCTATTAACAGGGAGTTTGAGAATAGGACAATGTTAAGCCGTAGTAGGAGGAGACAAGGCTGGGCATTTTTAAAGAGCAAGATACTGACTGAGAGTGTGTAATGGCAAATGGAAACACCGCAGGCAACCAGGATTTGGAGGCAGAAAGCAAATTTTGTTTATGTTGATAGACCTCGTCAGAATAATTCCTCAGAGTACCAGGCAAATTATCTTTTGTTCTTTTACAGTTTATATAGGTTTTGCAAAGCAGGAAGTAAGTACAGAAATAGAGCAAGCAGTTGATTGGTTATGTGTTATATCATTATTACTGATTGGTTATAGCAAGTTCAAACTCAGAGTAAGAGTACAACAGTTTAGGGAAAGGTCCACTAAATAAAGGAGACATATATTTGGGATACTCATTAGTTCAAGACAAGATCTGCCAAGGAGAAAATATAGAAATTCTATTGTGTGTAGCTCCTATTGAAAAAGGAAAAGTGTAACTTCTATTTTGATTGGGTGTCAACATGAAGAAAATTCTATTAAAATTGTAGTTGTCTGATAATTGGAGGAATTTATTCTAGATTAGTTTGTGACATATTTTCTCTCATTTTAGTGAGAGCTGCACAAACTATTTGACTGGGGTAATGAGGGTGTTAAAAAGGTTGTATTCTTTTCTATATTTATAACACAGATACGTTTTGCTTATTCTGCAGACAATGGGAATTGTCCTTGACTGAAGTTCCACAATTTAAAAACCCCAACTATTAATTTCAAATATTTTAATTAAACATATCAAAGAGAAGACAGTTATAAAATTCATCATCACATAGAGATATGATCAAGGAGTATGCATCCCAAAAATGTAAAGACAAAACTATCTTGGAGGTATATCAAGTACTTAATTAATAAAATATAATGAAATTGTCCTGGCATTTTGATTTTCTGTGTTACTTTTTGATATTCATAAGTTGGTGTTAATATTTTCCTCCAATCTCAATTTTTACTTTCATATCTAATTTTCACTTATACTTTTTAAAAATTTGAATCTACATTTTATTCTTCCATAAATTCTAATAATTTTATGGAACTTTTAACACAAAGATAGTGAAATCTCAAGGGTGAGTATAGGCAATGTGTATAGCTCCTTCTATTGATTCTTCAACATGGAGGGAAATTTCAAAGTATATTATGTGAGACTTAATATAGGGAAAACACTTCTGAGACTTATTTAACTAAAACGGTGATTAAATGTGTTACAGAAACAATGTAGGAATGAAACCAGGCAAGAAATTATTATTTTAAAACTAACCCAGAGACAGTCAAGAAAGGGTACATATGTGATAGGGGAAACTAAGAAATGGATTCCTTGAGCAAAGTCTGTTCATTTAACTAGCTGTTTTTTTCTTAAAGAGATCCCAAAATATTATACACCCTAGACTTCATAAAAAGTCTATATCTACTCTCAACCTTCCTTCATCCAAACTGATATTGTTCCAGCTCATTACCTGTGGATGCAAGTTCATGCCAGTCACTTGTGCTAGAAATTTCAGAGTTCTGAGGCCAATCCAGAAAGAGGGTAAGGGCATGGACTAGCTCTCACTCTGGGTTACATTTCTGGCCATTGGGAGACACACACTGAAGGAGAGGTGAGGCCTTTGGACTGTGTGAGAAAAATATACTGGTAGGATTTTATTTTTTGTTGATACTGTATATATAAAGGCCTCATCTGGAAGAGATACGTCAGTTGAACTTGAGAAGATTGGAGAGTAAGAAGAAGAAAGAATATGAAGAGTGGTTAAATGCACTTGGAAAGTGGTTAAATGCACTTGTAGAGACAACGTAAGAATGAAACCAGAGAGGAAATTATTACTTTGAAACTAGAGTCAAAAAAGTGAGAGTCAGAGTCAAAAGAGTATACAACTGTGATAGAGGAAACTAAGAAATTGATTCCTTGAGTGAAGTCTGTTCACCCTAATATCTCGTTCATGTTCATTTCATTCTAGAAATCCAGGACTTAGTGATCATGAATTCTTCTTCTTGACTTCCTCCATCCAGTCAACTGCCAGATCTCATGACCTGACAAGCTCTATGAAAAGTGTCTCCTCCCTTGCATTCCCACCCGGACCGCATTTGCTCAGATCTGACTTCCTGTCAATCAGACCCTCTCTTCCCACTGTCTCTCTTGCACGTGAGGCAGCCCTCATACGCAAGCGTCCTTCGAAATGATTAACTCCCACTCTTTACTAAGGGATGAAGCCTGCCTGTAGAAAGTTCAACGATAGGTAATCAACTCACTTTTCCTGCCTCAACTGTGAGCTGGTAACTCCCAACATGCATGTGTACAGATTCTCATAAATGCAGGATGCCTGAGACAAAGCAATTTTTTATGTTGTGGAGTATGTTTTTCCTTGTTTAAATATTTTGCAACTTATGGGGAAATTTTCCCAGAACCTAGATATTCCCTGTGCATTTAATTTTTCTACCTGCTTCAGTTAAATTTATATGCCTCCTGTCAATTTTTTTCGCCTACAAAATTACTTAATGACTAGCTACTCTCAAGAGGTAATTATATATACTTTTGTATACTGAAGCAGAAATTTTTCTGGGATCAATCTTTATGCTTTTCAGTAGGCGCAGATTGAGTTTTTTCTTTCAGGGCAGAATAATGAGAGAATTGTACAGATGGAGAAGCCCTAGAAGTAAATCATCACACAGTATTTATGAGGATATCTGAGAGGTTCCACTGATTCAGGCACAACACAGTTCTTGCTGAAATCCCAGATACTCCGGATGCTGTAGAGTAACGTATGTGACCGCCTACTGTTTCACACAAAATTCTTCGGCTGACCTCTAGATGGAGCCCTCTGGACCACAGTGACACATTTTCCCTCCTCTGTCAAAGCACTATCACTTCTATGTAACACATTTCTCCAAAATCAGTTTCTTAGGAACTTTACACCTCTCTTTGGAAAACCCGGAAGGCTGACTCAAAATTCTCAGAAATAATCTTTAGAATAGTAGGAAATACAGGTTTTTCTTAAACTCAAATGCATTTTAGCCATGAGCTTGTTTGCCATTATACTAATTCATACTAAACAGTACTTAAGAATGACAATATTTTCTTTTGTTTTTAATTCGTGATATCATAACTTCCCAAAAATGGGGTGACAAGTAAGATATTTTAAAAAAACAAATATTCTAAGTGAAAGGATTAAAAACTAATGATGAGGATATCAACAGTAGGCTCCATGAATGGCAAATCCCAGTGTGCAAGCTTCATAAAATACTCTTCTGCCAAGATGAGAGGATGGGAAGAGAGGCATCTGCAAAGTAATTTGACAAGCTACTGTTTTTCTAAAACCTCAGAGAATGAAGTTGTCAGACTGGTGGAGCACTTCCTGATCCCACCAACCTGACACAAGGCGTAGAAAGTGAGTCTTAGGGCCCTTAACTGTAACAATCTAATGTGTTCACTGTTCACCAGGTCCAGAGCTGGCAACACAGGAGGAACAGTTAAAGCATTCAAAAGCAACTTCTGGGGCTGGAGATTTAGCTCAGTGTTTCCAGTGCCTGCCTGGCAAGCACAGGGTCCCTGGTTCAATCCCCAGAAACTATATACAACAGTTCCAGGCATGGTGACTCATGCCCACCAGCAATCAATACCACATACCACAGTGCCAGGTGTGGTGGGTTATGCCTGTAATCCCAGCACTCAGGAGGCAGAGACAGGAGGATTGCTGAGTTCGAGGCTTGCCTGGGCTACACAGTGAGCTCAGGGCCAGCATGAACTACAAAGCAAGACCCTATCTCAAAAAAAAAAGCAACTGTTGAACACTTTCTTACTTAGCTTTACATTAAAATCATGAGAGTCTTACTTAGAACTTCATATATTTTGGGATATTTTATTTGTTCTAATTTAGCATTATGACACATTTCAGCTGGCCTTTCTTGCTTTGAAGTTAGAGAAATTATTTTTGTCCCAATTAGTACCAATGACACATTTATTTAGTTTTGCAAATTATGCGAAGTCCACTTTTAAAGGAAGTGAAGCATTCTAGTGGACCAATTAACACCCAGTTCATGTGTGTGTATGTGTGTGTGTGTGTGTGTGTGTGTGTGTGCACTCGATCCCTAGATTCGGGATTCAATTTCCAAATAATCAATGTATTGTTTAATCTGTGCTGTGGATGCCTCTGGGGGTTAGCTAAGGGAACACGCATGCTAATACAATTTTACCCCAGTAACCTTGGCTTGAAGAGCTTCTGTACAGATCCTTCTGACTGTCATATGCTCTCATTCAAAAGAATGCACACTACTGAGCACATGTGGGACAGGATGTTTTGCTATGCCAAAAGCGAGTTCTCATGCTGTTGAATTTATGCATTCCCCGCTGCTACTCAAAATGCTTGTCTGAATGTTCAGGCAGGGGAGAGTGCTCTCTGTGAAAATACTCTTCTTCTGTTTGTGTCAAAGGTCTGACCTGTACTCCAGACCCCGTGCAGAGCTAATTTGCAGACTATGTTCGATAATCTTCCCCAAAAAAGAACCAAGAAAGAATGGTAAGGTAATTGTTACTTAAGAAGAAAATGGCTAGAAACAGCATATCGGGATGGAAGAAATTGGTCTTAAAATGGGAACCAAAACAGGCATTTGGGAAAGATAAATGCAACATCTCCTTCACCCTCAGGAAATGAAATTTTTCTGACAGGGTCGGAGACTCTGCTTGGCAAACCTTCTTAAATTAATTACCTTCTTGACATTTTAAAGGAAGGTTTCATATTGTAAATTTAACCCAGACAAAGCATTCTTTTTAATCTTGTCAGTATGCAAACTACTTTGCACTGCAGTCTGTGAATTATTTATCAGAGGAACGACCCCAAAGGGCAAAAGGAAAAAGCAGGCCTATTTGATCTGAGATTCTTCAGCTAGATGTAGTTCTTTGCTTTAGATCTGTACCTGTTGCAACTACTTAACTTTTTCTGCTTTTGATTTTTTTAATACCCTGAGCATTCCTTGTCTGAAAGGAAGAAACTCGGTGCCATTTTATAACACATTTATTAAATGAGTAAGAGCTACAGCTCAGAATGCTTTAGGCGGCAGCCAGAGCCAGGCTGGAGAGACAAATAGCAGGACTTCTCTTCAGCACGCTCCACATCATCTGTTCCAGATAAGCAGCGCCTCAGCCTTTTCTTGTGTTCATGTGAAGTGGGCCTTACAGAGCAGATTGCCCAGGAAATTAACTCTTCTAAGTATTGATAAACTGGTGAGCATAATATTTCAACAAACACTAGCAGATTAGTTTGGAGATTAAATAAAACTGAAATTTGCAATGATTCAAAGCTATAAACCAAAGTTGTGGTTTTATTTCTGGTATTAAGAGTTCTTGGATGATCGCTTCTCGGCCTTTTGGCTAAGATCAAGTGTAGAGTTCTTGGATGCACGCCTGTAATCCCAGCACTCGGGAGGCAGAGACAGGAGGATTGCTGAGTTCGCAGCGGCTTGCCTGGGCACCATAGTGAGCTCAGGGCCAACCTGAACTACAAAAGCAAGACCCTGTCTCAAAAGCCAAAAAAAAAAAAGAGTTCTTGGATGAGGGCTGGGGATTAGGCTCAAGTGGTATCGCTCCAACCTTGGACTCATAAGGGTGTGAGTTCAATCCCTGGTACCACAAAAAAAAAAAAAAAGAGTTCTTGGATGGATTAAGGAGGCCCATGCAATGGGACACGTTCATTACCTCGAAAATACTACATGGAAATGTGTGAGTGCAGCAGACTAAGCATATGAGAAGTAATGGAGAGCAGCGTCTTAGCCCCACGGGAATGACGTGCACATGATGGTGAACCTTCTAGCCGCTCACATCACAGAATGAGGAGCACTGAACGCAGGTGACCTTGTTTAACTTGCTAGATCTGTCCACACCCTTCCCTGCGTCCTTAGGAGACCCCTTGCACTCTCCTTGACAGAAAAAGGAAATAAGTAACCTCACCTCTCTGCTGCACATAAACATTCAACTTGCAATGGACATCACCAGACCAAAAGACTGTTGTTTCTTTGGCAAATCTAAAATTCAAACTTACAGCCTGCGTGCCTAGATTCCTGCATGGGAAACTCTTCCTAAAATTAGTAAAAGGAATAAATACATCGATAAAATAAATGTAACAAGAGGATAAACTAAAAACTATAGAGTAGATGTAATTTTCACTTAACTCTCCAGACTATAGGGGGCTGACTTAATCTTTCCCAGAATGTTGATTTTTAAATTTTTCTTTAATTGGGTTCTTTATTGGTACATTTTATATACAGTTCACAATCACACTCAACAATGGGGAATTTGTACCAGTATATGACACGAGTTAATTCTCATTTTTACTCATATCCCTACCCACCCTACAACCCCACATCCCATATACACATGTGCTTTCTTTTTCTTTTCAAATCATATTCTTTCCCCTCATCACTTTTCCCCTAGCACATTCCCTTTGAATATCTCTTATTTCATAAAATCTATCATACATTCTAGAACTCATTTACATCTACAGGTTCTTATACCAGAGAAAAGATCCAATATCTACATATCTGTGACCTGATTATTTCACTTATTAGTGTGTCTCAAGGTGTGTCCATTTGCTCATAAATGACTCAATCTCATCATTCTTTGTGGTAATTAAAATACACCATTTATTGAGTGATTTCTGCCCCCCCCTTAACCTACAAAATAGGTCGTTTTATTTCTATCTCCTCTTTTTCAATAGCTAGAGACACTGAGGTTTGAAAAAGATGAAGTGTCCAGCCCAATATCCAAAAGCTAATAAAACTGAGATTCACAGTCAGGTATCCATGACTCCACATCCCATAAGCTATGCATCTCCAAGTTTGAGATGTCAGGCTGGTTCCATTTGGTAGCTTGTAATTTTTCTCCTTACACTCACTTATGTCTAGTCAAAGTGTGATACACCTGATGTAGTTCACTGAATGGGGAGTTGTGGTTTACCATTCTGTTTGGTTGTGCTAGAGATATTTTTCAAGCTTTATTCGTATCTTACCAGTCTGTCCTCTAAAGATGCTATCATGTGTTTTATGTCAACCAAGCAAATTAAAAATAGCATATCAAAAAGGGGGGCTGGGAATTTAGCTCAAGTGGTACCACGCTTACTTTGGAAACAAAAGGGCCCAAGTTCAATCCCTGGTACTGTCAAAAAAAAAAAAAAAAAGACCTATGAAGGAAGTTTCTCATCATATTCTCATTCAGCAGCAAATAGAAAGAAAAGAAGCAAACTATCTCTTCATATAAGAATATAAATCCTATGCTCAGGAACCAATACCACTGCCAAAGGCCCCACCTCCAAATATCAGGGCAGTGGTAATTGGATTTCAACATGTAAACAAGAGAAAAACAAAATCTTTCAGCATTCAGCATGAACAGACAGAGAGTTGCGACCCTGTCTGAGTTAGAACAAGGATTAGAACACAAATGTCTTGAGATTCAGTCTCACTTTACCTGAGACAGAACTTGGGCAGGATTTTCCAGAAGGAGAGACAGAGGCAAAGGCAGAGGTAGGCAGAGGCAGAGGCAGAGGCAGAGAGGCAGAGGCAGAGAGGCAAAGAGGCAGAGAGGCAGAGAGGCAGAGGCAGAGGCAGAGGCAGAGACATTATAAAGAATTTCAACAACAGAGGCTGAAAATTCCCAAGATCTTCAGAGTACATTAGTAAACTGGAAATACAAGAAAACTGATGATGTAATTCCACTCCAAGTGCCAGCAGGCTCAAGACCCTAGAAGTGTCTGTACTTCAGTTAAAGTTCAAAGTAGGCAGAAAAAAAGCCAGTGCTCAAATCCCAAAGCACAAAGCAGAAAGAAGCCTCCCCTCTACTTAATGGTATAATTGATGTTACATTCTAAGATGAATGTTGAGACATCTAAATCACTTAACTCAATATGTAAGGGATATAGGAGTATAATTTGTTATCTAATGGATAGGAAGAGCTGTGGAAATCCTCTCAGGATCATATAAATGAACAAACTATGCTAAGTACTCTAGGAATATTTAATGCACATGTAAAAAGCAAAACCAGGTTACCATCCATTTACTGAGTAAATTTATGCAAAGAGATGTTTATCTGACAGAACAAGTGTGGTGGCTTTTCAAAAAGAATGCACAAATTCTTTGTACTTCCCCTTCAAAAGATAAAGCCTAGGATAGGGGGTGGGGAGGTGTGGGTGGGTGGGGATATGGGTAAAAATGAGAATTGACTTGTGTCATATATTGGTACAAATTCCCCAATGTTATGTGTGACTGTGATATGTATATAAATTGTACCAATAAAGAATTCAATTTATTAAAAAAAAAAAAGATAAAGCCTAGGGCCAGAGATTTAGCTCAGTGGTTCTGCTGCCTGCCTAGCAAGCACAAGGTCCCTGGTTTAATCCCAGTAACCACACACAATGATACGATATTGGGCGTGGTGACTCACACCCACCAGCAGTCAGTATCACACCCCACAGTGCTGGGCGTGGTGTTTCACGCCTGTAATCCCAGCACTCGGGAGGCAGAGGCAGGAGGATTACTGAGTTCAAGGCTTGCCTGGGCTACATAGTGAGCTCAGAGCCAGCCTGGACTACAAAGCGAGACCCTGTCTCAAAAAAAAAAAAAAAAAAAAAAAAAGGATAAAACCTAAATTTTCCTGCCTTTGAGTGTTGATCAGACTTAATGACTCCTTTCTACAAATAGTATATGGCAGAAATAATGGTTTATAATGTCTGAAAGTAGTCATAAAGGATAGTGTGACTTTCTTGGGTCTCTTCCCCCCTCATCCTTTCCCTCTCTCCCTCTTTCTCTTTCTCTCTCTCTCATTCTCTGTCTCTGACTTTCTCTTTCTCTCAGAAAATAGAGCCACTGTATCATTAGAATTCTCAAGTATTTTTATGAGAAGTCCAAGTGGTGTGGAACACTCAACATCCAAGAGGATCTGAAGCCTCTCACCCACATTCATGCAGATCCAAGTTCCACTGGAAGTAGATCTTCCAGCACCTGACAGACTCAAATGACCCCAATCCCTGCAGAGCTTTTTACCATAACTGATGATAACAAAGAGGTTGCATCAGAATCACCTAAGCCTCCCTCAAGATCTTAATCCAGAGAACCTGTGAGATAATAAACACTGTTTTCTGCTACTGTTTGGAGGTAATTTCTTATGTTGCAATGGACAACTTAAATGTGTGATATTTACACTGTCACTGTCATAAAACTTATGTCCATAAATTTTGGTTCATTTATAGCATATTGTAGTAATAATATATGTTGATGTGTATATCTATGGAAATAATACAACTTTAATATCTTAAAGTATTAATTTTTAAAATTACTACTGAGCACAGGTGACAAAACTGTTTTCCAAAGTTCTGGTAAATAGATCCCTCAGCTATAATAGCAGAGGCTTGAAGGAGGGGGAGGGGAAGGATGTCAAAAAGAATTCAGTTGTGTTACATACATGTACCAACTCCTGACAAATCTAATCACCAGGCACTACAAAAAAATCATTATGTACTAATAAAAATTAAAACAAAAGAAGATTCCTTGAGCTTGCTTTAATCTCATTCTTTTTTCAGCTATGGTACTTAATTAGAAAATATAAATAATGGCTAATACCTTCATTTCTTTGTTTACAAGCATAAATTAAACTATCAAATGATTCTTGTAAGGAAATTTTCCATTTAAAAATAATGGAATATTACCTAAAATTACTTCCCCAACGTGAAAAATTATTTTTTTTTTTTTTTGAGACAGGGTCTCCCTTTGTAATTCAGGCTGGCCCTCAGCTCACTACGTAGCCCAAGCAAGCCTGGAACTCAGCAGTCCTCCTGTCTCTGCCTCCCGAGTGCTGGGATGACAGGCGTGAGCCCCCACGCCCGGCACTGTGGTATGTGGTATTGATTGCTGGTGGGCGTGAGTCACCATGCCCAGCATTGTATGTGGTTACTGGGGATTGAACTCAGGACCTTGCACTTGCGAAGCAGGCGCCAGAACCACTGAGCTAAATCTCTGGCCCAATTATTCCCTTTTTGACAACTTATTTTATTGTTTTTCTTTCCCTTACTCATTTACATTCACTCTAATTAAAGCTTACTGGTTTTTTATCCTTTGTGCTATTTGACATATCCAACTATTATCTAGTCTCACTTCTTTCCTGGTGGTTTTATTCTCCTTTGTGATCCAACATAAGCTCCTAACTACTGTATACTCCAACTGGTAGCTTATGTATAGATCTAAAAATATTATTTTTGTCAACTTTCCTATTATTTTAACTATGTCATTCTTGTCTTTTAATCAAGATTACGGGCACCTTCATATTTTTGTCTTTTTCATTCATGTCAGTACACAGTGCTGGAAGCACTCAATGAAATAATAATGTGTCATATTTGTTGCCTTCTTTCAATGATTATTGCCTCCTACTCTCTGACTACCTTTGGAAAGAGCTTATCTGATGCTAAACACAGTTGCAAAGAAAACTGGAGGTAGGGCCGGAGGGTTAGCTCAGTGGTTCCGGCGCTTGCTTTGCAAGCGCAAGGTCCTGAGTTCGATCCCGGGTAACCACATATAATGCTGGGCGTGGAGACACGCCCACCAACAATCAACACCACATACCACAATGCCGAACGTGGTGGCTCACGCCTGTAATCCCAGCACTCGGGAGGCAGAGACAGGAGGATTGCTGAGTTTGCGGCGGCTTGCCTGGGGACCATAGTGAGCTCAGGGCCAGCCTGAACTACAAAGAGAGACCCTGTCTCAAAAAGCAAAAAAAAAGAAAACTGGAGGTAAAATAGACTTCCTCAACTATTGAAAAAGGAGGTAGCAAGTAGAGACATGGCCATAACAAGTGGATGCCTCTAAATACATTCATGAATATACATTAATTCTAGAGACACAAAACCATTGAGTCTTCTCTCTCTTTTGTTTTCCTCTTACTGTGTTTCTGACAGAATATAAAGATAGAGCTACTGTCATGACCACTTCTAAGTAAACTCTGATGGTTTTCTTAACTCTACCCAGCCAGCTAATTTTATCACAGTCTTGTACTTGAATGAGTATTTATATATCTTATAGAATCTCAGTGTTCCCCAATCCCCATCGCAATACACTTTTTCTAGCACTTTTTATTGCCTGTAATAGGACTGGCATACAGTGGCGGGTGGTTTTACCTTCTGTAGGTACATTTGTTCATTGCTCTGTTTAATCTAGTATTTGGTATTTGTTTTCATCACTGCCAGTCGACTTCTCCATTTTAAATATTTGAGAAAAAGAAAAACTGAGAAATTGTAGATGAGAATTGCTCAAAACCCATATCTGGAAATCATAGCTGTAGTAATTTCTCATGAATGGAAGAGTGAGGAAAATGATAAAAATATGTAGGGTTAGGGGACAGTTTTACACTTTCTACCTTTTGCTTCTTCATGAAAATGTATCACTTGTAGTAATTAATAGACTTTTTTAATTATCTGTTCCACTCCAGAACTCCAAACACACATGAGGATAGACCCTGGTGTAACTTCTCCAAATTTTCCTTTATAGAGTCATTCATCTCCTGTGGCACTTGGTAGATAAAAAGCACTTTAAAGTCTTCACATTTAGAGTCATTTGTATTAAATATAAAGACCAAAGAAGAAGTTAAGAAATGGGGGACAAATGTATTAACATGATATAAAAGTCAAAAATGCACATGTAAATAAAGGAGCCTCAAGACAGTGGGAGTATACCAGGCTGTCATTCTACTTTCTATAGAGACTTGTGTTGGATTTTAACAAATAAGTCTTGAGTTTTCTAGATGGAGAGAAAAAGAAAAGAAACACACATCAATGGAAGACATGGCACCTTGGGAGATCACAGCACATTTAGAGCAAGGTGATAAATTGGTGTGGTTGGAGTTTAGAGTGCAAGGTGGTGTTGGATTGGGAGATTCTGACAAGATTCCTACTGAACTGTAAAAGGCTTTGTTCTCATTCATTTATTCAAAAACGGGAAATATTTACAGGCTACCTATCATGAGCTCTGCTTTACATGAGTAAGACAGACACAAGCTCCAAACAATGGAGCAGATGTATACATGTCATGACAGGAAGCCTGGATGTGATCTATGCAGATGGCTTGCTAGACTTTTTACAACTTTATTGAGGTGCACAGGGTTTTCTGTGACCAAAGATAGCAGTTAAACTGTTGTAGCAATGGCAAACAATTACTTTTTTAACAGAAAGGTTTAAAGGAGGCAATAATGAGAACTATAAAAGATCATTTGGCTTAGAGCTGCATTTCTGAAGTAGAATTAATAAGATCAACTAGCTAAGTAAATATAACTTAGGAGATAAAGGGAGACGAAGTCCAAAAAATATGGCTGACACTGTGAAAGACAGGAGGAATGCAAATGTAAGAAAAGGAGGAGCAGGTTTACTCTGGAAATAAGAGACTTTATTTCTGAATCTGCGGAGTTTAGTAAGTCTAGTTCTGACATATTCAAAAGTAAGATAGGAACATCAGGTTCCATTTCAAGAACATTCATCTTTTGATGTTCTGCAGAAGAGGACGAGGATAAACAAGACATTAGCCCACAATAGCAATGAATCGTGCACAGAAAAGAATTCCACTGCACAGTATCATAGCCAGGAAAATGAGAACCCCCCCCCCAGTCATTCCAAAGACCCAGCATGCTTCCCACTCTACAGATTATGATGGAGCCCGACACTGAACCAATCTATGAGTGTTGAGATCTTGTCATGTAGAAGACACATTTGCACAGTGCTAGAGAATACACACACAACTTCTGCTTTGATGGCGGCATTGATTCCGCCCTGTGCTACTGTTAGAATATCTAGGGGCATTTGGTGTGGAATGACTTTTCATCATTTTACCTCTGAATTGAATAATGAAATATCCTCTGCAGTGTCATTTAGAGCTCTTTGTGTTCAGTTAGTAAGAGGTTCAGTGAACCACATTTATATGCTCAGGTCTTATTTGAGGAATAAAGTTAGAAAATAGGTGATCATACCAGTGGAAAGTTGATGTGATCCATCAATGCCTCAAGACTAGGAGGTTAACTGGTTGATCCATAGTTTAACTCAGCATCCTTGGATATATGAATACTGTAATGTACATCTGGGCCTTCCAGAAAGTCTTTAGATATTTAGTTAAATTATAATACTAAAAGCTGTCCTTTCCCACCTCTTCCCAATTGTTTCCTTTTGACTCAAGAGCTTTGGTAAGTTGGGGAGGTAGACAGCATGATGGAATGACAGTGTGTGGGAGGGTTATGTTAGCCTTGGTGCTCCCAACCCTACAACCAGAGGTAGAAAAGTGGAAACTTCAGGCTCCTTTGGTGGTCTGATTCCTTTTAACTATTTATTTTATTGTTTAAATTTTTTAAGGCTGAGAAAAATAAGTAGTGCTATGCTTAGTTTTAAATGGCCCCTAAAAGTCTCATGCTCAGAAATGGGCTTTCGAAAGCAATTAGATCGTGGGCATGTTATACTTATCAGGAGATTAGCCCACTGATAGGTTCCTAGCTGAATGTACTATTAGGAGGCGGAGCCTGGTTGGAGGAGGTGGTCACTGCAAGCATGACCTGAAAGGGTATGTGCTTGTGCCTAGTTTCTTTCTTCTCTGATTCCTGGTTGCTGTTGGTTGAGCAGCTTTTCTCGACTAAGACTTCCACCAAATTTTTCTCGCCTCAGCCCACTGGCTGTGCATAGGCTATGAGCCAAAATAAATCTCTTTGTTAAGAGCTCCCAGCAATGGGCAAGTCACTAGTAAAGATATCTCTGCCAATATGTTCAAAAGCTTCTTTCACTTGTAACTGCAAAAGTCTTGAAGGTGCTTCTAGCATCTGCCATGGGCAGATCCGGTCAATTGTGTACATAGACATGTTCTTGGGTAGATCAGGGGCCAGGGATCCACCCCAAATATCTCCTCCACAGGATAAAATTCCTGCACACTACTTCGTCCAAACAGCATCAACTCACAAGAATACCATAGTACTAACGTGTGTATTATCCATATTTAATGTCTTTTTCTCTGCTCTTTCCTATTTTCCTACTCTAAATTTCACCCTGCTTGTTCCATGTGGATTATCTCACATTTCAAAGGCAATTCAAATTTAACTTCTTCTCCACATTTTTCCCTATCCTTTCCCTACGTGACTCCCAAAATATCAGAGAGAGGAAGACAGAGTAAAACACATACTTTTCCTATTATCAGCTATTTGCTCTTTCTTGTGTTCCAATATCTCATTTATGTGCTTTTATGGTAGCAAATATTTTACCATACTGTCATTCTGGTTTGGGATCTTTCTTCCCTACTGATGAGTGAACTTTAAAAGGTGGGAATCATGGTCTTTTATTATACATTGTTGTACTGCCAGCACAATGAATAGTAAAGTGAAATAAATGTTTACTGTTGAATTATAACCAGTGTAACATCCCTGAATAGGTAATCCCCTAGGCCCAAGCAAGAAAATAAGATAGAGATAGGAAATAGACTTCTATTTATCAACTCCAGTAGATTACTCATGCTGCCTGGAGCTCTGGTGGGGAAGAAGGCCATACTCCCATCTAATCTCAGTGGGAAAGAGTTCTGAGATCAATTAAAGACATCTGCCACAGTGCAAGAGAGGCAATGGCAGCACATTCATTTCCTATCCCTGCACTGGGTTGTGTTCCCGGTAAGGTAATCATTTGCTCACTGAACAAATATTCATCATGCGTCTGGCACTGTTACTAAGCACCAAAAGACATGTCCGTGCAGATAATGAACATACAGCCCCAACCCTCAGGGATCCCAGGGTTCTAGAAAGTAAATGATGTGACAACACCTGTGATTTACTCAAGTGTGTAACAACAGTTGCATAATAATAATTTGCCAGACATGAGGTAATGAAGACTATAGTAAAATATGGCCAGAAAATGTATATATCAGCTGTCTCCTCCATTGCCCAGGGTGGAGAGTGTGTTAAAGAAGTTTTAGTCCCCAGGGAGGGTGATGACATCATGATATCCTTATCAGATGAATTTACCAATCTATTCACTTGAAAGTTACTTATAGAACTCCTACTATATCTCAGTCAGTACACTAGACATTAAATAAACAATAGCAAGTAAAAATCATATAAATACAAGTAAAAGCAAGGCCAATTATCGTACAAGCACATTTGCAACTGCACATCACCATGAGACAAACCCAGTCCTTTTGCTTAAATTCCATGCCACCTTTCCGCATCCATTTTTGTTTTCTATGTTGATTTCATTAATGAGGTAGAAATGCATTAACATTTACATAAATATTCCATTCTAGATTTCTCTGTTCATCAGTAAATTGCCTTACAAATATCAATTAGTCTCACGTTGGTGGTGGTTATGCATTAATCTTCCAGAGCTGGGCCATGCTAAATTAACCAGTCGATGTACTCTTGCACAGGACACCTGTGGGTTTCACCTCTATTTCTGGGTCTCGGCAAGTCCTCACTGCCCAGAGATGCACTGCATTAATAAGCTATCTGTCACTGACATCTTTTAGCTGTGCTGAAATCCGTATTTCTAACACATCTGTCTTCTTACCAAGACATCACAAAGAATGTCTCTACTCTATGTTATGTGGAAATTTAACTGCAGTAGAAAATAAGTCTGAAATACAGTATCATGGATGCATATTTAACTGCAGGTGCCCATTAACCAATAATTCAGTAATATTAGAGAATATTCCTTTCACCACAGAAATCCTGTGGCATTAACAAATCACTAGAATATACTCTGCAATCTAGGATTATTTTATATTCCATTTTGCAGAGACAGTATTTTTCTCAATTCTTTCCTTAGTTTTGTTTATTTGTACCCAAGTGTGAACTTTCTGTCCCTCTGCCTTTGTCACTGGTTCACTTCTGCTGTTTTCATGTGACGTCTTCCTGTCAAGGTCCACTTGGACTCACCATACTGTTCCAACCTCTCTCACAAAATTACACTTCTTTAGTGTTTCATTTTCTTGTGATGGATGTTATAAAAAGGGAAGCTCAGTATGAGAGTGTTGATGGGGTGATTTCTGTAACACTCAGTATTGGTGATTTCCGTAACACCCAGCCTCTCTGTCCATGTATGAAGAGACCCATGATAGCCTCTTTCACTCTGCACAGGTTCCCTGGGGAGCTGACGGAAACCCCTGCAAGCCAGAGTGTCAGCTCTGCTGAATCCTGGCTGTGTGGCTCCAAACAAGTCATCCTGTACAGAAGGACACAGTTCCCTTTGATACCTATCTCAGAAGCTTGTTATAATATGTAGAATGGACCTAATGAGCTGTCAAGAATCCTGGCACTACAAAGGTGGACTAAATGGTCCATTTTGCACAGGCTAAAGATGTCCACAGCAACATAGGACAGACCACAGGCTCTACCACAAATGTTCTGAATCCCTTTGGTCTTATTCACTCTCCTTATCACTGCAACAAAATACCCAACACCTGAATCTTAAAGGAGAAGAGTCTTTTTCGATTCACAGGTTCAAAAAATTCAGCCCAGGTTTGGCAGGATTAAACATAGAAATGGCCTGGTGGAAGGACCTGGGCAGAGGATAGCTGCTCATTGTAGCCAGGAAGCA